>BDUI01009157.1:38996-53409 GCA_002335545.1 Apodemus speciosus | reverse complement strand
CAAAGATGAGTAGCCAGACACCACTGAGTGCAGTGTCTGGGGAGACAGAGTCAAAAAAAAAATCACAATTAGAAGGGATCAGGATAACAAAGTGCCTTTTATCTCAGAAGAAGGGACAAGTGACTCCACACCGGTGGGACAGTCAAGACATTTGAATGGTGTCATGAGAGATAATTTGGAGTTCTGTTGGAGAAGGTGGCGAAGGGGAGGAGATCCTGAAGTAGTTGAGAAATTGCAAATGGTCCCCTATGGACAGAGTACGCAGTCTGGGCCACCCAGTCRCCAGTTTGGCTTTTGAGGGATAGACATACAGCTGTAAGTTTGGGCTGTGTGCACACTTTCAGTGAAATCTCAGATGTACCACTAAATTCTGAGTCAAATGGAGGAAGTTGGAGATGTGTCATTGGAAGACTAGTATGATGAATGAGGCCTTTGCTTCAGATACTATATACCCTGTGGTAAGTGATTAAGGAGAGTTGGGCTAAAAGAGGGTTAGAGGGTCACTAGGCTACTATTGGCAGATCTGGCTAGTGAAGGGAGGGRTTCCTAGTTTAAAGGGCCAGGACCACAGCAAAGAAAAGCTTAGCACTTAATTCTTACCATTCTCTCAGTCAGTCATTCAGTCACACGAGGGCTTTCTCACCAGATCTTTATTGAGAAATTATCATAAAATAGACCATGGGAATGCAAAAGCAGACTTAGCACTGTCCTCTTGGAGTTTGGGTTTTAATTGGCAGTGGGTAGGAGTTGACTCAGTAATTATGACTGGATGTAATTTACCTGGATCCAAGTTAAATACAACTCTTAAAATTCCACGAGTAAAGGCAGGCTAACATCGTGATCTTTGAATTTCCTGTGAGCTATATGATCTTAATCCTTCTCTTGTTTTTACAGCAAGAGCATCCCTTTTAGGGGTTGGCACATTTCTGGGTATTAAGTGGGTCCCTTGTTGAATGAAGGAACTCCTAAGGAAACAAGTACAGGAAAGGAGATGCTGGCTCCTCTGACTTGCTTGTCTCAGGGTTTGGACTCCATTTCTGTGCCTTAGTTCATAAGGGGAAATGGCCTAAGGTAACGGGAAGTGTTTGGATTCTGGAATCCTGAGAACCTAATTAGATGCCAGTCACCGTACTTGGTAGCAGCAGGGAGGTTGAGCCAGTTTGATAGTCTTTTAGAGTCACAGTTTCCTTATCTAAAAAAATCTACCTGGTCAGGATAAAAATAAGGGTTTAAAGGACGTATGAATAAGGATTAAATAAGATGCATTTACAGTCCAAGCTTTAAGAGACACAGAGGCAAAGTGTTGTTCTGTCCGGCACTTGTTACTTTCTTGCCTCCAGAAAACAAGAAACAGCTCGAAGCCGGCCCATGATCACGGCACTTTCTACACATTTAATTTCTTTTGAATATTTATTTTGAATATTTCTTTATTTGCCTGCACTTATGTCTGTGTACCATGTGTGTACAGTGCCGATAGAGGCCAGAAGAAGGCATCAGATCCTCTTTGAGCTTGTCTCTGTGTGGGCCCTGGAAAAATGAACTCAGGGCCCTTTGGCAGGGCGACAGCACGTTTACCCATAGAGCCCATCACTCAAGACCTCATATTTAAGGTTTTAAAGTTTTCTACCTATTGTCTTTAAATAACAGCACTTAGGGCTCCTGCTGAAGCTGGACACATATATTAAAATGTTGGTTTCAAGGGCAATACTCTTTTTTTTAAAAAAAAGATTTATTTTATTTATTATATGTAAGTACACTGCAGCTGTCTTCAGACACACCAGAAGAGGGCATCAGATCTCATTACTGATGATCATGAGTCACCATGTGGTTGCTGGGAATTGAACTCAGGACCTTCTGAAGAGCAGTCAGGTGCTCTTAACCACTGASCCATCTCTTCAGCCCCAGGGCAATACTCTTGAGAAACTGTGGAAATTTTGAAGACTGGGACCTAATGGACTGGCCTTGGGTCTTTGTAGGCTAGTGGAACCACAGCCACACCCCTTCCTTTTCTTCTTTTGATTATTGGCCATGAGAAAAGTGGATTTTCTTGGCTACATACTCCTGCCGTGTAGTGTACCACCTTCACTACAGGCCCAAGCAATGCCTGGAGTGACCGGAGACTGACTCTCTGAAGCTGATCGCCATGCGCATCTTTCTATTCATATGCCGACGATCATCTCCAGTATTTTTTTTTTTTTATTGTCCCAGAAATCAGACAAACACAGCAGGAAGAAGTCCTGCCCTGATCTCTCTCTATACTCTTGGGTCCTCTTTTTATGTGTACTGGTTGCCTTGACAACTTGGCCTGCCCATCATCTCTCCCCAGAACCTCCTCTACCTTGTGCTGAAAGCATGGATTACATTGTTTTGCTCTAGGTTAGAATTATCTAATGCAAGCCATCATTCAGAGCTTGGAATAGAAAACAAAAGGCCGGGGTTGTATGGGGACAGCTGTGCTCTGACCACTGGCAATTGGTTCTCATGTTCGCACCTTTAGTCTTTATCTAGTCGCAAGCCAACTACTGTGCGGCACAAACAGAGGCAGTAATTGCAATAGAGAACTGTAGCTATGCATTTATACACCAGTGATCTATAGCGCGATCAAAATGGAGGCCCCATTTACAGTCTCAGGCACCTGAGCCACCACCATGTTTGGCAAATCAAATCTCCCATGTTGTACAGCAGTGCATAGTAAGTGGGGGATGTTGAGTTCTTTTCCCCTTGGACCTTTGCAAAACTTCCTGGCTCCAAGATGATTTGGTACCTAGATGCCTGGTAGATAGCAGCACACCTGGTTATGATATCTNCCATCTCTTCAGCCCCAGGGCAATACTCTTGAGAAACTGTGGAAATTTTGAAGACTGGGACCTAATGGACTGGCCTTGGGTCTTTGTAGGCTAGTGGAACCACAGCCACACCCCTTCCTTTTCTTCTTTTGATTATTGGCCATGAGAAAAGTGGATTTTCTTGGCTACATACTCCTGCCGTGTAGTGTACCACCTTCACTACAGGCCCAAGCAATGCCTGGAGTGACCGGAGACTGACTCTCTGAAGCTGATCGCCATGCGCATCTTTCTATTCATATGCCGACGATCATCTCCAGTATTTTTTTTTTTTTATTGTCCCAGAAATCAGACAAACACAGCAGGAAGAAGTCCTGCCCTGATCTCTCTCTATACTCTTGGGTCCTCTTTTTATGTGTACTGGTTGCCTTGACAACTTGGCCTGCCCATCATCTCTCCCCAGAACCTCCTCTACCTTGTGCTGAAAGCATGGATTACATTGTTTTGCTCTAGGTTAGAATTATCTAATGCAAGCCATCATTCAGAGCTTGGAATAGAAAACAAAAGGCCGGGGTTGTATGGGGACAGCTGTGCTCTGACCACTGGCAATTGGTTCTCATGTTCGCACCTTTAGTCTTTATCTAGTCGCAAGCCAACTACTGTGCGGCACAAACAGAGGCAGTAATTGCAATAGAGAACTGTAGCTATGCATTTATACACCAGTGATCTATAGCGCGATCAAAATGGAGGCCCCATTTACAGTCTCAGGCACCTGAGCCACCACCATGTTTGGCAAATCAAATCTCCCATGTTGTACAGCAGTGCATAGTAAGTGGGGGATGTTGAGTTCTTTTCCCCTTGGACCTTTGCAAAACTTCCTGGCTCCAAGATGATTTGGTACCTAGATGCCTGGTAGATAGCAGCACACCTGGTTATGATATCTRCTGCCTACAGGACCCAAACATGTCCCCAGGTGCTAGGGTTGCTTTTTAGGGCCAAGATAGGGCAATCTGGCTTGATTGTAAGTGGGATGATCAGTATTCTCGAGTCCACGGGACGCCTAGAAACTTCATATGCATGATTTCTAGTCTTAGCCATGAAAAAAGTATGTCCTAGGTATGGTGTTAGTCTGTCAGCCTGGGTCCAATAAGAAGACATCTGCAGAGCTGATCTAGGCTAGGACACCTGTGAGCAAGGCTTTGTAAGTGTGGGTCTGAGTGTTTTATTCTTGTAGAAACAAACAACCCAAGCCTACGCATTTCACATTACCTTTATCTCAGCCAAAGAATGTAACCCGTAACCTTATATGTGTCTCATTCTCTCCCGTTGTTATTGCCTCATTGGCAAATTAAAGTGTCTTTCTCCCTTTTCTCCACTCAAGAGCAGTCACCAAGTCAGCAGTTAGCACGTTCTTAAAAACGAACTTTAATGCCCAAATTATGTCGGTGATGTCTGCCTTCTGATTCACCACCTCCACCCTGGAATTTTATCATTTTTTTTGTACATGCTCGTTGGAGTCATGACGGCTGTTTCCCCCAACATCATCTACTCTATCCGAAATGGTTAGCCTAGGCCAAACATTGTAATGAGAATACTTGTTAGCTAATCCTAGAACCAAAAAAAAAAAAAAAAAAAAAAAAAAAAAAAAAAAAAGATGGGAAAGTTCTGGAAGCTATTAGGAAAGGTTTCCTTGCTCTCATCTTTCCCCCAAAGAAAAGACCAAGGCAGAGACAGACTGACTCCTGTTCTTTCTCCGTGTTGTCAACAATGTGGGAATTAAACAAACCCATGGGAGCAGGGCTGAGCTGAAACAATCGCAGCACGTCCTGCTTTGCCTGGGGAATCTATGCCCATGGCAAGCCTTCCCAACAGCACCCAGCACAGACTCTGTCCAAGACAAACACTTAAATAAGTTGTTCCATCAATAAATAAAAAGAAAGCCTTTCAGACTGCTGTTGATGTTGAGGATATAAAATTCCCGGGTAAAATGTTAAGACAATAGCAGTTACTGGAGCATGAAAAGTTCGTGAAGAAACCAATGGGGAGGATCTGGGGGATGGGGGTGGAGAGTGGGGAGTGGGGAGTGGGGAGAGGACTATGGTCAAAATATACTGTACGGGGGATGGGGAACCTCAAATCTTTAAAAAGAAAAGCACTCGTGAATATTTTTTTAAAAAGAAAACAAAATGCTTGAGGAACTAAAAACCTCTTAAGGAGGGAAAGAAAGGTCTTGCTAGAACCAAGATTGCGTAACCTTGCGTCTTGAAGTCTTTGCAAACTAGGTTCAAGATTGAACAGATTCTCATCTCCATGGGAAGCCTCAGTTTAATTCTTCCATAAGATTCCACTGAGGGTGGCCAAACCAAATAAGGGTGGAAAAACCAGAATGAACGACCAAAGACCACATGTTACAAAACACAACCAGGGGATGTGCCGTAGGAAATACAACTGACAGCTGTTTTCTGGTATCTGAGCAGTGGTCACATGGCGCGGTTCTAGTCTTTCAAAGCACAGGACTGCATCTCTCGCCACCACAGCAAGGGCAGCTGCTCTTCTAGCTTCTGATTGTCATCTCCAAGCCAGGCGTTGGCCATTTTTCAATTGAGCAAAATAGTAAGTGAAGGTGCTTTGGGACTGTGGGTTTGTGACACTGAAGCTTCAAACTATGAAATGATCTACGGCTCTCAATCTTCCAAGTTGTCCAACTTCTTGACATGGGCTATGCACAACTTCTAGTAAGTGAGCCTTTTACAGATGAGGCTCTACAGAGTTCTTGTTTTGTATCAGAGATGCTGGGAGATGCTAGGCAGTGCTCCACATACAGAGGCAGCTGAACTCTCAGGCTTCAGCAGGAAAACAGAATCATTATTAAGTCCATCACACCTCTTAACCCCTGGTCCCTTTATTCTGGAAAAGGAAAATAACTTGAATTCGCCTTGATCTGCCATCCACTCTCCTCTTCTACCATAAGTCCCAAATACCTGGGTGTTACTAAGGAGAGTAAAAAGATTGGAAATAATATGATTACTGATAGGTTCAAATTAGAAGAGCTCATGTAAGGAACTGCTCTATTAGGAGCCAGGAAAATATGTCCTGCAGCTCCTTTTCTTCTGAAATACTGAAAGAGAAAAATTTACTTTGTTCAAATGAAATAGTGTGACCAGTATTACCACACAGGGAAGAATTAATATCCAAATGCAAGAATATGTAGACACAGATCCTGACACACAGGCTGTCCCCCAGGCAGCTAGGAGGAGGGTCTTAAAGGCCACACCCACAATGACACACTTCCTCCAACAAGGCTACACCTCCTAATAGTGCCACTCTCTGGGTCAAGCCTATACAAGCCACCACACTGAGGAAGTGTAAAAGTCAAAATGTGCTTTATTCTGTGACTCAGTTTACCCGCTTTAGAAAGAACAAACATGGAGTCACACTGTTTATCCATGAAAATGGGTAGAAACCTGACTTTTGTCCCAACATGGATAGATCTTGAGCTCATTGTGATGGGAGATTTAACTCAAACATAGAAGCGTGTGAGGTATGTCCTGTCTTGCTTGTGGGAGCRAGATGACCGATCTCATGGCGGGACACAGTAGTATGCCAGTGGCGCTTGCTGGCAGCTGAGAAGAGTTACTGGGGTTTTCTGTGGCACCGCAGGCTAAGAAGAGGAATGAGGAGGCCCTGATGTGGACTTGGAGGCAATTTGTGCTGGGAGGGGCTTAATGCCTCTCATATCTATACATTGGGATCTGTGGGAAGTTATTCAACTATATGCTCACCACAAAAATGTGCAGGTCTCTAGAAGAAGAAAACACTGAACGGGCTTCTTGCTGAAGCTTAGCACAGAGTAGGAAAAGGCAGGGCAGCCAATCTCTGTTTAGTTCTTTGCTTAGAAAATCACTCGCTCTTAACTTACTTGGTACCTATGAGAGCTGAAGTGGGCACTTAGAGATAGTTGGCTCTTACAACAAGCACATTGAAAGCCAACGGCTTCAGTTTGACTTCTGGGATAAATGTTGCTTTTTTAAATCAACCCACACAGCAGCTTTTAAGCGGAAAGAGGGCAAGGCTAGAAGAAGAGAAAGTGAACTGGGGGGCTGGGCTGGCCAGTGTCCGCAACCGTTAAGAGAATCGGAAGGCAGCCGAGAGTGAGTTCTTTCTGTTTCTCCTTTCTGTTGTCCTTTCTCTTGAGAGATGCTGAGTCCACAGGAAGAAGGCAAGTTCAAGGTCAGTTTGGGCTGCATAGCAAGACCTTGTGTCAAAAACAATGTTACACCACCATTTGACGAGAGAAGGAAAAGATTTAACCCTTTCTGACAAAAAGAAAAAGAAAAATGAAGAAGCAGTGAATTCTGAGATGCTCAAATTTCAGGTTGCTGCTGCCACGTGGTCCAATGAACCATGTACTGGCATGGGTATTCAGGTCTCGCACTGAACAGGTTTTCCAACATCCTTTTATTCCCGTCCACTCACTTGTAGACAAGAAGCGTGTTGTGTAAGAAGTACAAAAAGACTCGGGCTATGAGACAGCCGTGCCTTTGGATTGTGGCTGCAGGTAGGGGCAAGGCTGTGCTGCTGAGACTCCCCACATCTCAAAGCACAGGAATGGTCCTACCAGAGAACAAGTATGGCAGAGACTGGCAGGAGAGCCTTTCTGGGAAGAGAGAGACCCCACTGAGGAGCACACAGAGCTGCCAGCATCCCAACAGCTTTGCCAATGCTCTCCTAGAGATTGCCCAAAAAGTTGTCCACCCAAGCAAACATCCTTCCTTCTGTCTCTCTCTACCAATGCCTGRTGGCTCTTCCTGCCTCTTTGGCCCCCATCTATCTTTCTCCAGAAKATATTTTCATTTATAATGTCTGGTACGATTCTTCTCATCCTTGATGTCTCCTTGAATGGTGTCAATTAATGCAGGCAAAGAAATCAGCTACTTAAAGGCTGGTGGGATGGTTTAGAGGGTAAAGGTTCTTGCCATGCAAGGCTAACAACCCGAGTTAAACCCCTGGACTCCACGTGAGCGTGGGAGAAGAATGAACTCTGCGAAGTAGTCCTGTGACCTCGACTGCCACACTGTAGCACTCAATTGAACATGCAAACATAGTCTACATACACATACTCAAACACACACACATGCAAATGAAAAATAAAAGCCATTTAGAATCTTCCAGATAGTTCTTACCTGAGTCTCTAAACTTAATGACGCGGACCCCACTTCCCAGGTATGGGGTGATGAAAGTGTCGGAATGCCCTTCATCGCAGAAGTTTAAAGCACCATGCATTTTTTTCCTCTAAGAGGTGGTCTTTTGTGCTGAACAGCAAGGCCATAGTCAGACTAGTTTCTGCCTTAGTTTTTCTTTTTTATATTTCATTTGGGGCACTTTTCTTTGGTTGGCATATCCTTTTTCTATGTGTGTCGACATTACTAATTAGTTTTTACTGCTGTGTAAATCCTGGAGATGTTTTAAAATCAGTTTTAATCTTCTTATATATACATTGGAAATTCGAGTGCCTGATTTCGTGGGTATCTTTCATCATTCATTTGGCGACTCTGTGTTGAACAAATGGTAGGCTCCAGGCATTAAGCTGTGAGGGCAAATCTAGTAAAACATATAAACCTGGTAGTTCAAACTTGGCTGGATCCTAGTTGCTCAATTAATTGGAATATTATTGATGTTATAACTTTCATCATTATTTGAAAAAATCAAATTGTAATACTACTCTTTAATCTGACAGACATTTTGTATCTTTAGGGTGGTTTTTAACCCAGGCACCGTAGTACCTGCCTTTAATTTAGCATCTGATCTCTGTGAAGCCCAGGCCAACCTGGTCTACACAGGGAGTTCCAGACTAGCCATCGCTACACAGTAAAGAGAAAAACAAAGTCATTTTTATTTAATTTTTCATAAATGGATTTACCAGAGTTTAATATTCATGATGTGGAAACTCTCCATCTCTTGATCACTCTCTTCATAGTCAGACTTCCTTAGATTATCCAGACCCTGCCTCACTGATTCTTACTTTATCCCTTAAATCCCCCAGTTGTCAACCCTTCTAAGACGACCGTATCATACAGACTTTGTGTTGCTTGTTTTGTGTTTAAAGTTTGCCATAACTGTACCTGGGGCTGGGTGGCTTGGACACTTCTTATTGATCAAGTGATGGGCAGAGGGGTTTCTTCTGAGGCTGCAGCGCTTGGCTTGCACGTGGTATCATCTCCTTGGACCTCCACAGCGTCTTCCTTCCACCACTCTCTTTCCTCATCTTTTAAGAACATCATCAGCCACAGTGGATTAAGGTTCACCCTCAGAACTTCATTCAACATTAATGACCTTATTAAAAGGCCCCATCTCAAAAAGAAACAGTGGGAGCTAATAATTTCATCTGTTAAATTTGAAGGAAACAATGACCCTGTCGTGATCCAAAACCCTTGGCTTTGCTTGTTTGACTTAACTTTGCAGGACCATTCAAGAATGCTGGATTTCAGCAAACAGCCAAGAGATTTTGGGCTGTCTCCCATTCTTCTGTTGCTTTTTGAGTTCCCCCTTCAAACCTATCTTTCAATCTCTAACAACTAAATATTGACATTTCTCAAGACTCACCCAGTCTCCTTGTTATTGTCCCCCTCTTCCTCCTCCTCCCCTTCGACTTCCTTGTCCTCGTCCTCCTCGTCTTCCTCCTCCCTGCCCCCCTTCTCCCTCTTGCCTATCCACACAGCTTGGATCCATTGCTACAAAGAAAACTCAGCTGTCTGCTTGTTCGTTTGATTTTTTTTTTGACAGGGGTGGGGCAGGGAGACTGGAAACTACATATTTCATCTATAGAAATTTGCCACTGTAGAAGAAAATGATGTGACTGTTTTTTTTTTCTCATTCAGAATGTTGTTTTAAAATATACCTATCTTACAAAAATCACCCTATACTCCATTGCACAGACACATTCATGCAAGGGAATTTCCAGGGAAATCTTAGATGATCTTGGTGGGCCCCTACAGGGCTGACACACGGGCGTAGCTACTCTTGACATCAAGGTGGTAGGGGAAATGGGGATTTCCAAGGCACACACTTCATAAAAATAGTTTTGAAAAGTTGAGGAACAAGCATCTATATTGTACCCATTCTGACACTGTCACGTTGTGAGAGAGGGCTCTGCTGTTAGTCCCACATTCTATTGATGGGGAAGATACGGACTTTCTTCCGAGCTGAGCTGTTTCATTAGCTCAGCTATAGTGGATGGTTTTGGGACATTCACACTTCCAAAGACTTCATGTAATTATCTAGTTCCTGAGATAATACACTGCCAGTTATTACTAATTACAAATGAACGTGTCCGGTGATTGATGGAGAACGCACACCTTGAGTATTGGGTGTCCATACTTAGTATCAAACATTGCTCTTGGTGAAGGAGAGAGGCAAGAGCAGCAGTGAGAGCCAGGCCTTGGGGGATAAGCTTCTTTACCTCATGAATGTTGTGTTTGTCGGGAATGCCATTGCTGTTCATTACACTGAGATCTCTCTATGCACTTGTGACCTAAGCCCCAGCTTGTTAACTCCAGGGCAGATCCTGCTCAGGCTACCAGTGCCCCCTGTTTCTTGCCTGGCTATATGACGGCCATTTAAGAGCCTCTCACTAGGAGCTATTTAATTACATGCATTCCATGTTTGTTCTGAGGTAACTAAGCCCACATGAAAAGTACATCAAAGCCTCCAACTCATATTTGCTCATGGGTCTCTAACATCCCTAATGTCATGTATGAACACATGTATTCATTCATTCATACATTAAATATGTATTTAACTCCCTTCAAAGACACTAACACAAAATAGTTATCATTGGATAACTATTCTTTAGATTTTGTTGTTGTTTCTTTCCCTCTTACAACAATTTAAAAGTTTTACAAAYATCCTCTCATTGAAGTAGGTCTCCTGATGCAACTCAGGGTGGCCTTAATGTGACAATGCCCTCGCCTTAGCTGGGATTACAGGCACATGCCACCAAAGGCTTGCTTTCTTTTGAACAATCTCAGTTTTATTTATTCATTTATTGATTGATTGATTGATTGATTGATTGATTGATTGATTTAAAAAAAACCCTACTAGCAAAATCCACAGATGTTAAGAATTGTCTTTGCCTTGGGTATAGCTGAGTCAGCTCTGACTATAAACCATGACATATAATGCAAAGCCAGAGGATAGAGATGGAGGGAATTTTCACACACACACACACACACACACACACACACACACACACACACACACACACAGAGCAAGTCAACCCAAGGAGGGAACTGGTAGGCAGGAGAGAAGCTCCAGATTCAAATTTCTTAGAACACTTTTTGTTGAAGAAAACAATAAAGAGTAGTTAACACACCCTATTTCTAGAAGCTGGTCTCCAGAGCGGTGGCAGTTAGTTGCTAGAAAATTCTTTCCCTCATATTCTTGGGCTGCCTGCATGTGTCAGGTATGTGTGGCTGTCTCCGTGTTTAAGGGCACTTAGGGACATGTTGGTTTCCAAGGAAGAGGAAGGAAATCAGAGCGAGGTGAGAGCTAAACTCATTTCGGCAGAATCAACTCAGGTGGCAGGGGAGGCGGGGTGTGACCGCCTCGCCTCTAGAATTAGCAATGTCACATTTGAAGAGACATGTTCTGACTTTTTTCTTAATTTCCTCTCCGGTGGCTTCCTACCTGTTAAATGACTTTGTAAATATTTCTAAATGACAGATTTGTAGTGGGTGTGGTGTAAAAAGGAAAGGGGAACGAGGGGAACGACCACACATGACAGCAGCCCACGGAGCCGCTGGCCAATTTTTACAGCTGGATTTTTATAAAGTCCTCGAAGAGTTGGGCGAGGGACTGGTTTACGACGTTACCATAGCGATGCTGCTGGTTTTTGACAAAATATTGAGACGTTGAAGTGGACTGTGGAGAAACAGGCACGGTGATGGTACGCGCAGGAAAGAATTTAAGACCCTCACTAAACATTTCACAGCAGAATGACTTACTGAACAGTCACTGGATTTAATTAGCTGTGGAGTGAAGGGGGAGGGGTTAATCCGAGGTCACTGTGGGGGAAGGCGAACCCTGTGACACATGCTGCTATTTTGATATCTGCTGGATGCCATGTTATAGTCAATGAGCACGGGGGATAAGTCCAGCCAGGAAATAATAGGCGTCATAGATTTCTTTAAATCAATTGATCAGACAGAGTTCAGTAATTGAGTTTCTGTAGACATTTCGCTCAGATTCCTTCTGCCAAGCCAGGATTTTTCTGGTAAAGTGTTGGAAGTGACTGCCAAGGAAGAAGAATTTGCTAGTTTTCGAGTTGAGAAACAATTTGATTGAACTCAATTAAAAACAATTGTTTTGTTTAATTGTGTTTCCATACTTGAATTTGCCTGTTTACCCTAGCTCAAGCCTGTGGCTGCTCCGCTCTCGTTCACACGGAGGGTGACAACGTTTCTTCTCAGAAAAAGCTTGCTTGCTTGGGGGAAATAAACTGTGCAGTCCTGTATAAAATGAAGGGGGATGTGCCGGCCATACTGAGCTATCCCATCATTCAGTTATCCGTTCAACAGATAGACAACCTCTGCCCTGGGCCAGGACTTTTCCAGATGCCTCCTTCTCCATGATCACTAGAACAGAGGTTCCCTGTCATGGAGTCTGAGAACCAGGATCTATCCTCAGAGCAAATCACCCAGGAGGCACAAAGGATGATCTGAAAGATGATTTGTTAGTCACCTCTCTAACACACCCAAGGCACAGACATACAAACTGACCTACCAAAGACACCAAGCTATTTATTTCAGTAATGTTGTCATGCAGTCTGGTCTTTAAAATTCCTTATAATCACCAGATAGGATTCCTGTGGTATTGCACACCTGGATGCCTTCATATATACCTTTATATACAGCTTTTGTCCCAGTTTAAGGCTGTCCTCCCCAACCTTCCAGTCTGTTAAGAGTAAAACTTCACACTCACACCCCAAACTGAGTATTGAATCTATCTTAAGTGGTGTGAGAGAAGAAATATCTATTCATCACTACATAGTAACGGGGGGGGGGGGCAGAAAAAGCAACTCATTGTAGCAAAGTCAAGGAACAGTTGACAAGATGAGCGTATGTGATGTTAAAATAAAAGGTTTCCATGGATGCGGAAAATGATGTGATATTTGTCTTTCTGCACTAGGCTTCCCACTGCATGTTGCATGTGGTACAACATCCTGGTTCGTCCATTGCACAAATTGTAGGGTTTCCTTTCTTTTAACACTGAATAGTATTCCATGGTGGGAGGAGATCCTTTTTTAGTCATTCACTCACCAGTGCACACTTAGGAAGATCATATTATGAATAGCATAGCCATAACATAGAGACGAGCGGCATAAGAAATGATTATTCAACAGGTACAAAGTTATAGTTAGATTGGGAAATAATACATTTTCCAGAATTCTGTTGCACAGCAGGGTAACCATCTTTATAGTATTTTATTGTATATTTCAAAAATAGTTAAAGGATTTTGAACATTCTGACTACAAAAAAAATGAAAACTGCTTATGTTAATTACCCTTATTTGATGATTACACTATATGTGTATGCATCAACTTGTGGCAGAATACATGAAAATGTATATAACTGTCTCTCCAAATAAAAATAAAAATTTTAAAACAGAGACAAAGGGAAAATGTGAAGCATCAAGAAATAATGTTTTCACCTTGGGTGTAGACCAACATTCCAAGCCAAAGTACACTGCACATTAGTCAAAGAACCCTGAGCTAGAAGACACTGGGCAATTCTAACCACATTAACATTGGCAGAAGATCTTAAAGGAATTCCCCGGAGCAGCAGGCCTACATGGAATAGTTTAAGACTGAGTTTAAGGGTGAAGACTACCATGCTCACCAGCTGCCGAGGGGTTGACCTTCGAGCTTAAGAGCCAAACAGCTGACTTGGAATAGCAGCAGTTATGGGAATAAGAAACTACAGGATCTTTACGTCAACACACCATTCAGTTTACCCTGTTAAAATCTGATTATTGCATGCATTTCTATAGTAGGCATTAACTGGTTGTCCATGGTCCTGGATGGGTTCCTGTATAGATCAGCAGAATTTGGAGCATATGAATAGAAGTTGATTACTTTATACACATTCTGTGTGTTTCCCTGACCCCACCGGAAATTTCTGTCATCCTGGATGCCACAAAGACAAAAACATGTGTACTCCAGAGAGGTCTAGTATGGCTGACATATTTAAAAAAGGAAAGTGCTAGAAAAGAGCTGATGACTTGGTCAATATAGTGCTTGCTATGCAAGCATGAGGGACTGAGTTCAGATCCCCAATTCTTACATATGAAAAGTACAGTATGGTGTTTAGCATCTGTAATCCCATCACTATGGAGGCAAACAGACAGACCCTTGGAGCTCATTGGCCAATCAGTCTAGCTAAATTAGTGAGCTCTGTGTTTAGTTTGTCTCAAAAAATAATGTGGAAGTGATTGAGGCAAATACCAGACATCACCCTCTCCCCCCCACGCCCCCCCCCGTGTATTGGCACACACATGGTCAAGCATCGCTGTGCATGTATTTCCACACATACAAGAAAAGGAGAAGGGAAGAGGGAGAAAAGAAAGGGGTAGAG
>BDUI01009156.1:20449-30555 GCA_002335545.1 Apodemus speciosus | reverse complement strand
CCAGCACTCTGGGAGGCAGAGGCAGGCGGATTTCTGAGTTTGAGGCCAGCCTGGTCTACAGAGTGAGTTCCAGGACAGCCAGGGCTATACAGCGAAGCCCTGTCTCGAAACCCCCTCCAAAAAAACCCCCGAAATCATAAAGGGCTAGCGAGAGAAATTTATTCAGATACTGGGTAATTCCTCATGTATATGAAACAAAAGACAGGAGCAGGGTTAGTTTAGAAGGATACACAATCACTGTTGCTTCAGCTAACTAAGCTATGGTGTACAAGGTGAGGCTTTAAGCCTGAAGTTTAAGGCACCAAACAAGGCCTTAAATACTAGTTTGCCAGTCCAGGGAATAAGGATCAAAGACAGACAATGTACCATGTGCTCAGTAATAAGAAGTCACCACATACTTTCCTTCAGAATGATGTGTTGACAAATACATCACTGCACAAACTCCAGAACTAGAGTGCTCAAAAAAAACCTGACAACTCAATTAGTCTGGAAATAAAATACTGGAGACATGTTCACACTACATGGTCCAAGGCAGTTCTCAAACTCAATTTTCACGCCTCAACGTCCCAAGTGCTGGGATGACCTAACAGCCACAAGAAGTAATTCTTCATCTAAGACCATGCCCATATTCCTGTTTGGTGGTGCACAATGCAGCCCATCATTCACCCAGAAACCAGCCTGGCTTTCCTTCATTTGCTTTTGATAACAGAAGACAAGGACTTTGTTAACAAATGACAAGTCTTTTTAGGAAATTGCATTATCTTTCCCATAATTACCACTGTTAGTAGAGGTCTAACAACTTTTCCAGGAACTGTAAAAAAAAAAATAAAAAAGGAGGAAAAATCCAAAATACACTGTCTCAACACCCAGTCCAGCTAGCATAGACTTAGAAATAAAGTTTTAAGGAAAAAGTTCATAAAGTGACTGGAAGCACATCACTTGTAGAACTTAAAACTGTTAAGAGGCAGGAAGA
Source organism: Apodemus speciosus (assembly GCA_002335545.1). NCBI lineage: Eukaryota > Metazoa > Chordata > Mammalia > Rodentia > Muridae > Apodemus > Apodemus speciosus. The sequence continues at coordinate 29,582 of BDUI01009156.1, read as the reverse complement.
AAGAATGGCTCTTACCTGGCTCTTTTTGGTTGGAATTGTGGTGTTCCTATTAATAAGTTTGGTAAAGACACCTCCCAGTGTCTCAATCCCCAGAGAGAGAGGGGTGACATCGAGGAGGAGCACATCTGTAACATCACCAGCCAACACGCCTCCCTGAATGGCAGCTCCAATGGCTACAGCCTCATCGGGATTAACAGCTTTACTCGGGGCTCTGCCAAACAGATCCTGCACAGTCTGCTGAACCTAAGCATCCAGGAGAAAGAACCTGTTAGTCAACACCCAGGTCAACTGCTGGAGTGAAACAGAACACTAACACGCCTGCCAGACAGCAGGTCAAATAGACTCGGATCCAAGATTGCTGACTTCTTGTCTGTGTTTGACAACTTCAGAGCACCTCATTCCCTGTCCACTTAAATTAGGGAAGATTTATCTTGATTATCTAGTTCCCATAGGATGTCATTTGAAACAGAAGGCACATAACAAGGAGATATAAAATACAGTTTTCATATTCTACACAATCGACCTATCAAAAGTAGTAATATTAATTCTTCAGGTGAAATGAGGGATAGTTTTTGAGCCTATGTATTAGAGGTAACAAAAGAGCACAGCACCTTAGGGAGAATGTACCCTTATAAACTAGAGGAGTCTAAATTTATTTTGGGTTCCTTTACAACATCTAGGGTGTTTCAGAGAAACAGAACATACTACTACCAAAATAAATGCATCAGTAACTTGGGTGATGATTTTATCTAGCTACCAAAACCTAACTGCACCCTCAACAAGTCTGTGCTCAGTTATTACATCTCTACACATCTGTTTTCAGAATGATGTGTTGATTAATAAAATAGCATCATTGCACAGATCTTTGTTGAAGGAATTCAAGTAGCCCCCCCAACCCTGCCAAACACTACTGGGAAGATGTGTCCAAAATACCCCCCAAGGACTGGCTACTATCAGGGCTTAACATTATCTTTACCAGACTGGGTTTAGGATTCTCTCTGCTACCTTTTCTTGCATCCTTTAATTCCAATAAATTAAAAAAGCCTTTTTTTTTKGGGGGGGGGGAGCGGTGAGTGTGCAAGGTGTAATTCTGTAGCTGCATCTTACCTAGAACAAGGCCATTCTCCTGCTCAAGTGCTGAGACTACAGGCATGAGCCATCACAGGCAACTAAAAGTCTGGTCTCACCACCCTTTAAAGAACTCTAGGAGAATGGATCATATTTGTGTCCACACAACATAAGCCATTTGTCCCAAGAAAGCATTATGTACTTTTTCCTCTATGAGAAATACCATGAGTCCATACCTTAGGCATCCTTGTCATACCACCAACCAGAATCACTTCTCCTATGTCACTCTTGCTGACTTCTGCATCCTGCATAGCTTTTTGACAAGGAGCAATAGTTCTCTTGATTAGATCTGTGACAATGCCTTCAAACTGAGCTCGAGTCAGCTTCATATTCAAATGCTTTGGTCCAGAAGCATCCATTGTAAGGTACGGCAAGTTGATGTCAGTCTGCACAGGAACTACATGTCAGTAGGAAGCCCAACTGGTACTTAGATACTCCATTAAGTAGCTACCAAAAGCAATGATTCCTACTTGAAGAAACACACTACAGAATCTATTTTAATGGCGTCTACACATATTAACAATAAAGGCTGTTGTAGATAAGCTAAAAAAAAATAATAATATTTGACAAATATATAGTGACAGAAAAGAATTTTTAAGAACCATACTATGACTGAGCAGTGGTGGCACAGGCCTTTAATTCCAGCACTCAGGAGGCAGAGGCAGGTGGTGAGTTTGAGGTCAGCCAAAACTACAAAGAAACTCAGCCTTGAAAAACAAACAAACAAACAAACAAGAATGGTAACTGTGGGGTTGTCTCTCACATCAAGTTTAAAAATATCTCATGTCTGGGCCTAAAAAGAGGGCTTAGTAGTTAGGAGGGCTTGCTGTTCTTACAGAGAACCAGAGTCCAGTATCTAGCCCCTAGCTAAGGACGGCCTACAGTTCCAAGAATTCTGATATTTCTCTTCTACCTTTCACTGGTAATCCTCAATCACCTTCTTCCACTCTCTGCATACATAAAAATAAAATAATAAAAAAGGAAAGAAATCACACGTATAAAGAAAAATGTTCTCAATCAACCTCTTAACATATCCAGGCTAAGTTTCATGAAATTAGAGAGTTACCAGATCTCTTACCAGAAAAAAAGCAGGACCAGTATACACTGGGTGTGATGGCACTGCCTGTAACCTGAGTCCTAAGGAGCTGCAGGCAGGCAGATCAGACATGCAATTGACTTCAGCTACACTGAGTTCTAGACCAGTCTAATCTGCAAGAGACCCTGATTCAGACACCTGACCTGTATTGCTATGACACCGCCAGAGTGTATTTATATAAATAAGGGTTATGTATATTGCTTGAAAGAATAATGACAACTTCTCTGAAAACATCAACAACAAATCAGAACATAACATCAATGCTGTCTGGCCATTTTGTCAACAGAAACAGTCTCATTCAATTTGGCAATTACTAGCTATATGTAATTACTAAGGACTTTCTAGGATTAACAACTGTCTTTATGTTTGTGTGTGTGTGTGTGTGTTGTCTAAAACAGAGTCCTCACTATGTTGCTCTGGGGGTCCTGGAACTCCCCCAATACTCTTTAAGAAACATTTTCCATTCTATTCCAACTTTTCACAATTCATAGTTTGACCATGTTTAATAATTCTTTGTAAGTCTGTACTTAATGATCCATATCTGTGTCTAGGTTTACCATCTCCYCCATCTGCACTCAGCTTTTCCAACCTTTCCCTAGGTCTCTACCCCAGAGTCTTATACAATCTGCCCCACTGAATTTTCTCCAAAACTCTCTTAAAAAGTGTGTGCTACCTAAATGCATGTAGATGTGTACTACATAAGTACAGGTGTCTACAAAAGCAAGGCGTCAGCTCCCCTGGTGTTGCGAGCAGGTGCTGGGAACCAAACGGTGGTGAGGGGAGGACAGCAGCTGTCAACAAGCCATCTCTTCCCTGCCACCTCAAACCACCCTGCCCTTAACATGCTGCATGCCCTAGTCAGATGTTTTTCAGCCTCAGAACTCTCTCACACACCAAGGGTCCCACTAATCAGGCAAAGCTGACCTTAAACTCTTATATTCCTGTGAGCCAGCACACCCAGCTGTCAGGTTCCTTTAAAACTGCTTCAGTCTTCAGAGTGCTAGGATTATAGATATAAGTTATCACCTTTACCTTTAAATTACTATTTAATGCTCAGTCCTTACTATTTACTAGTTTTCTTAGGAAGGTATATATACATCTGGTAAACCTCATAAGTGTAGAGAAAGTTACCATTCATTAGCCTCAGTTGTTGGTTAAGAAGAAAAACTGAAATGACTCATCCAAAATCACAGTGCTAAGAACCTTAGGAGTGAGTGTGCAGAAGACATGAGTGGTTAAGAACACTTGCTACTTTAAGCCAGGGATGCTTTCCCAAAAGCAGGTGGGTCTCTCAAATTTGAGGCCAGCCTGGTCTACAGAGTTCCAGGACAGTCAGGGCTATTCAGAGAAACCCTGTCTCAAAACTTAACCAGAGGGTGCTAGAAAGATGGCTCAGCAGTTAAGAGTACTGACTGTTCTTCCAAGGGTCTTGAGTTCAATTCCCAGCAACCAGATGGTGGCTCTTAACCATCTATATAATGGGATCCAATGCCCTCTTCTGATGTGTCTGAAGAGTGTGACRTGGACTCATTCATATAAATAAAACAAATAAGTCTTAAAAACAACAAAAAAGATCTAACCTGAACAAAAAACAAAACCAAAAAGCAAAACACAAAGAAATAAAAATCTGGTTTGATATTAATATTCTAACGTCCACTTTCCATAGTAAACTAGTAAATCTACCGAGATGTTCCTAAGAATTCATTTTACAGATTTACAATCGCAGATGTATAAGGAGTAATACACTTTACTAAAGTGTTAAATAGTAGAAAAAAGCAAAATATCTTTGACTAAGTTACAGCCACATAAAAACCAACTTCTTCAGCTATCTACTGGTAGTTCAACATTCTTTTTTTTTTTTTTTAAGTTTCAAAGCTTTATTATAGAAAAGTAAAAAGAGAAAAAGAGATAGAGAAGTAAAAAGAGAAAGAATAGACAGAGGGATGAGAGCTGGCCATGACCCCGTGGAAAGAAGGGAAAGAATGGGGAGAGAGGGGGAACAGGGGGACAAGATCAGGGCAAGAGAGAAAAGCAAGAGAGCCCAACATACTCTTAAACCACAACCCTCAACACTGTCACTCAGGAGGTACAAATGACATCAAAACAAATGAGTATGTTTAACTTCAGAACTACTCATAGCTACTTTCAAATAATGAAAGTTTGGAAGCTAGGGTATCTCAGAGGTAGATTGTGTATACAGCATTCAGGCCTCAACAAAAGTTAATTAGCAATAACCTCAGGAATCAACAGCTCCCACAACCGCCTGCTGATAAAGTTAACAGCCTGAAGCAGTCACAACTTTGCTATCACTGAAGACCCCAACACTAGACCTTCAGAGTTCCACCCTAGCCAGCTTATGATCTACATCTAATGAGGATTTTTTACTAGTCTATGCTTGGTAGTTAAGACAAGGAAGCTTCACCTCTCAGAACTGAGGTCAACAATCTCATAACTCAGAGAAGGAGCAAATCTATTCACAGCTCATATTCTACAGTGGTGATTCAATTTATTTTATGACAAAGAACCAGCAATTCACATAGTAGACTAAATTTAAAACAGATTTTTCCAGGTTAGTAATTCCGATTCTTTGTATTACTTTTACTAATGCCTTGCCTTTTTGAAGAGATGCTGAGGTCTATGTTGCTCAAGCTAGTTCAAATCACAGAACCATTTTGCTTCAGCTTTGTATGTACTGGGATTACAATCATGCATCATGAATTTTTAAAAAATCTATGCCTTGGGGGCAAAGGGCACAGACCATTGGCCTAGCAGGTGTTTAGATGCTGGAATTACAAGCCCGAAAGAAATAAAGCCGGTTTTCCATGCTACACAGCACAAGTTGACTGCAACTGTTTTTTTTTTTTTTTTTGGTTTTTCGAGACAGGGTTTCTCTGTGTAGCCCTGGCTGTCCTGGAACTCACTTTGTAGACCAAGCTAGCCTCGAACTCAGAAATCCGCCTGCCTCTGCCTCCCAAGTGCTGGGATTAAAGGCGTGCGCCACCAACGCCTGGCTCCGACTGCAACTCTTTATGCTCACAGACTTGCTTTGGTAATAATACTCTAGCCTCAACCACCTCACCAAACTTTCCCTTCTGCAATGCTAGGATGAGCTATCCTCTCCCAATCTAAGTCTCATTTTGCTATTGGTGGTGATATAAGACTTTAATCCCAGCACTTGGGAGGCAGAGGCAGGCGGATTTCTGAGTTCGAGGCCAGCCTGGTCTACAGAGTGARTTCCAGGACAGCCAGRRCTAYACAGAGAAACCCTGTCTCAAAAAAAAAAAAAAAAAAAAAAAAGCCATGCGAACGCAAACTTCTCCCCAGCTCCCAGCCTACACATCAGCTGCAGTGGGGACTGACCTCGCGCTTGAACTCCTTGACAATGTGCCGCAGCAAAGCCTGGTCAAAGTCTTCACCTCCTAAGAAAGTGTCCCCATTGGTAGACTTCACCTCAAACACTCCTTTCTGAATTTCCAGGATAGAAATGTCAAAGGTTCCACCACCTAAATCATACACAGCAATGCTAAAAAAAAAAAACCAAATAAATAAGTAAATAAATTCCAAGAAACAAAACATAGGAATGAGTTAAAATACCAAAGCTTAATTATTAACCATACTTTCCTGAAATAGTTAATAACTGTGAAATATAGTTAACAACCTAAGTGACATGCCTGTTAACATATCATATTGTAAACATGTAATACAGAAACAAAATTAGTAACACACCAACTGTGGTTTCCAAAGTATCTGGTCAGCATATAACAAGAAAAAATTATCAAGGGTCTAAAATGAACAGTAAAATGGTCTTGAATTAATGATCGTACAAATAAATTTGGAGAGAATTAAGTATATTTTTTCTTTTTTTTGTCTAAGCACAATGCTTAGATACTATGAAATGAAATGCTCTATGAAATGGTAATGCTCTAGGAAAAATCTTATAGCTGTTATAACTTAGTTCGGATTTCAGGTTACATTTACAGCACAAGTCAGGTGGTGGTGGTGCACACCTTTATCCCAGGGGTGGGGAGGCGGGCAAATTTCTGAGTTTGGGAATAGCCTGTTTTACAAAGGGAGCTCCAGGAGAGCTGGAGCTGCATAAAGAAACGGTCTCCAAAACAAAACAAATTACAAGCACAAGAATGGTCAAAATAGATGGCTTCTCTGCAGATGTTTGGTTCCAAGCCTGATCTATCCTAGAAAATGACACGGAAGGAGAAAATTGACTCCTCTAAATTGTCCCCTGACCTCCACATGCACACTGCGCTGTGAACATGCCCCACCACACAYGATACATTTTACATATGTGGAGTTGGAGTTCCGCAGCTGAGAGGATACATCAGTTTTACTTCAGGTGCCTACATCAGGCAGCTCACAACCACCTGCAATTTCAGCTCCAGGGGAGTCTGACATCTGTGTCAGGAATGACATGCATATACCTATATACAAATTAATAATTGAAAATAAGAGTAATTTTTTAATTAACAAAAGAGCAGAACCATAGAAGGTGAAGGCACTTGCCACCACACCTGACAACCTTACCCAAAATCTACCTTAGGGAAAGGCAAATGCCAGTTCACACATTTTTATTTTCTGACCTCCATATCCATGCCGTGGAACAAATGTACCACAGCACACAGACCCAAACAAAATGTTCTAAAATTACACCAAAACCCCGTGTATCAGGTAAAAGTATGTACTGTATCAACTTACACTTTATCTTCAGATTTATCCAGACCGTAAGCCAGAGCAGCAGCTGTAGGTTCATTGATCACTCGAAGCACATTTAGCCCGGATATCTGGCCAGCATCCTTAGTGGCCTAGAGAAAGTAGAAATAAATCTATTTTTCCATCCTTTAACTCAGGCACCCCACCCCCACTCCCAGCAAATGAGAGATCTAATTAATTTTACCTGTCGCTGTGAGTCATTGAAATAAGCAGGGACTGTGATCACAGCATTTTTTGCTGCGTGGCCCAAGTAATTTTCTGGGAAACAAAGAATAAAATTCAATTGTGGTACTATGTCAGGAAAAAAACCAAAAGCAATAAAATTATTAACGAAGCGTTATGGTCCCCATTTCATCCTCTTGTGGAGCAAAAGACTCCTTTTTAGCTTAACATGCAGAGAGTCCATGGAGAAAAACCCTCCAAGAAAGACGCACCTTGTAATCTAGTATACAGAAGGCAGCAGGAGGAACATGAGTTCAAAGCTGTCCTTGGTTACAAAGCAAGACCTGCAGGCACAGTAGCTCATGCCTATAATCCTGGCACTCAGAAAGTTGAGGGTCAAAGATCATTACAGTTGCCAGATCATTACAGTTGCCAGGCGGTGGTGGCACACGCCTGTAATCCCAGCACTTGGGAGGCAGAGGCAGGTGGATTTCTGAGATCGAGGCCAGCCTGGTCTACAGAGTGAGTTCCAGGACAGTCAGGGCTACACAGAGAAACCCTGTCTCGAAAAAACCAAAAGATCATTACAGTTTGAGACCAGTCTTGGCTACAAAGTGAGTACCAAGACAGCCTAGACTGCAGTATGAAATTTGGTCTCAAAAACAAATCACCCTCAGTACATTAGTACTTAGGCAGTTACAACTATAGGAAGCTCATGACAGCCCGTGTTGCTGCACTCCAAGTGTCTGAAGGTCTGGGAAGTGCTTTTGTGCAGCTCAACAGAGATGTTGGTGGAAATTCTAAATCACCTTTAGCTTTTCAGTCAAGACTTATTAATATCCAGTGACCTTTAGACTCAAGTTTAACATGTAGCTTTCTGGCTTTTAACACAAAATACTACAGTGCACCCTACTGGGGAAAAAAAGAACAAACAACCCAGTAGGTATCATTAGGAAAGTTAAACTCAATCTGCAGATTGAGTATGAAGAGTCTCAAATTTTGCCCTTCCTAAATTTTCTATGCAAAAAGCTTCAGACCCCATTATCTACAGAACATGAAATTAATCAGTATTAATGCAGAGAAACAAACAGCACTTCCATTTTTCCTAAAGTGAAATAAATCCACTTACCTGCAGTCTCTTTCATCTTCATCAACACAAATGCTCCAATCTGACTTGGAGAATAGAGTTTTCCATGGGCCTCAACCCAAGCATCACCATTGGAGGCACGGACAATTTTAAAAGGAACGTTCTTACTTAAAGACAAAAAGAATTATGTAAGAAAACTATCCTTGTAAAACTTACCACTGCAAGGTCATTATATATCACACCCATTTAAGTTTTAAAAGACCAGGTAGTCTCTAAGAAAATGTTCATATAGCATTACTTGGTCATGAAAAGTAAGTACAGATACAAGGAAGAAGAAGGTTGAACACTGACTTAGAGTAACTTGAAGCTAACCAGGCCTACTCGACTCCATTTGCATAAAATTCATACTCCATCCCCAGAGCTTAAAAAGCAGTTTCCTGGTGGAGAGATGGCTTAGAAGTTAAGAGTACYGATTGCTCTTCCAGAGGACCTGAATTAAATTCCCAACAGTCACAGGGTGGCTCATAACCATCTGTAATGGGATCCAATGCCTTCTGGTGTTYAGTCTGCATATGTCTGTATATATCTGACCAGGTGTCTGATTCCCAGGAGTCTGATTCCCAGGAACTAGAGTCACCAATGGTTTGTGAGCCACCATATAGGCATTAGGAATCAAACCCAGATCCTCTGGAAGAAGTCAGCACTCTTAACTGCTAAGCAGTCTCCACCTGCCTTTCTTTTGCATTTTTCTTTCTTTTTCAAGACAGGATGTTTTTGTGTAGGCTGTCTTGAAACTCGGAAATCTACCTGACTGCCTCCTGAGTGGTGGAATCAAAAGCATGTACTGGGCTGGTGAGATGGCTCAGTGGTTAAGATCTCTGACTGCTCTTATGGGAAGTCATGAGTTCAAATCCCAGCAACCATCCATAATGAGA
>BDUI01009155.1:25692-50017 GCA_002335545.1 Apodemus speciosus | reverse complement strand
ACCAGGCTGGCCTCGAACTCAGAAATCCGCCTGCCTCTGCCTCCTAAGTAATGGGATTGCAGGCATGCGCCACCACCGCCCAATTGGATTCTTTGTTTTTAAATTTCTGACTTTACTAACTTCCTCTCTGAAGTTCCCATGAAGAACATACTATCCTTGCTCAATTGCTTTTCATATTCAAAATACACGGCTGTCATGCTTCTATTAAAAGGAAAATGGAGGACGCTTCACTCACTTGTAGGCTCCCTTAGGCTCCCTGAGACCTCAACATTTCATTTGATTAAACAAACTATTGTAAACATAAATGTACAGTTTCCTTAAACCTCAAAAATGGTAAACACTATCCAGAAACTAACCGTTTGTTTACATTTAGTCTCTTACCTACAGCTCAGCTTGAACTGCTTAATAATGTTGCTGATTTTCTCAAATCGGTGGGAATCTCGCTGCTCTTTACACTGATAATGAGAAATCACCTGTGAAAAGGGATACCATGATTTGAATTTGTGAAAATACTCATATCACTGCTACTAATTAAAACAGACATCTGGATCCGGGAAGCGGTGCTGCACACCTTTAATGCCAGCAGGTGGGAGGCAGAGGCTGCAGGATCTCTGAATTAGAGGACAACTTGGTCTTACAGAGTTAGTTCCAAGATAACCAGGGCTACACACCTGTCTTAAAAAACACAATAAATGAATAAATAAAAATAAATAGATAGGGCTGGAGAGATGGCTCAGTGGTTAAGAGCACCGGCCGTTCTTCCAAAGGTCCTGAGTTCAAATCCCAGCAACCACATGGTGGCTCACAACCATCCGTAATGAGATCTGATGCTCTCTTCTGGTGTGTCTGAAGATAGCTACAATGTACTTACATATAATATATAAATACATCTTTTAAAAAATAGATAAATAAAGCCGACATCTGTGAAGCCTCTGGTCATGCTGGTAAGGAATGCACATTCAGTACAAATCATATTTTGAATTTTCCCAAGCTTGGAATATATTGTACAATACTTTCTTGTAAAGCTAAACAGCAGTAGTGCACCCTGAGTTCCAGTTTACAAAGGTAAATACCTGGGTTACAAAAGTAAAGCTCAGATCATTTCAGAGAATCTGCATTGCTCCCCTATGGTGCTTAGTGGGTTAGATACATTTAAATGCATTTTCAGGTTAAGAGTTTTCTAGAACATAATCTTATCCTAAATCATTTGTTGTTTTTCTCAATTACCTTAACCATTAATTTTTACCATAAGACAGTCTTTAACTTAAAATAGTATAAATATATTGGAAAGAAATAAAAATATCGAGCTGCTCTTCAGCAGTACCTAACATTTTAAAGAAGACTGTAACAAACTAGGTGTTGAAATAATATTTAAAACCTTTTACTAGATGATGCCAAATATTATCATAAAGACATATATTCAGGACAGACACCCACACCAGGTAAAAATACTTTAACAACCCCTTCCAATTTTAATAAAACCACAAGTACTCTAAAGGCTGAATAAAAGTTGTACATTTCTAGCAGAAGAAAATCCACATCACTTGCCAGAAGAAAATTCACACTGAAATCCTGATATAATGTTAAATATTTGAAATACGATTTTTAAACCAATGATAGAGCAGATCTACCTTGCTTGAGTTTACCTCTCTTAGTATAAATCATCAATATAACACATAAACTTGTTTTTTTTTTTAAAGAGAAACAAAAGCTCTCTGTTAGGAATAGAGTCTGCATTGGGCTGTCACTGTATGACCATGTGTGGTAGGTATGACAAGGGAATAGTTCTGAAACAGGGTTTTGTTGTGCTATATATATCAAAACAAACAGAACAGCTTACTTACTTACTGGTATAAACATTAGCCAGAAAAAATTAGGTTGAGTAGTAATTCCAAGGAAGTAAGTTGTACCAGTGGGCGAACAGAGAGAAGTCCTCAAGTTAGGACTCAGCTTGAGCTCCACCATCTAGCAGGAAGAGTGTGTTTTCATAAAGAAAGAGGGGGAAACTACACGTATGTTCTCTATCCTCTGTTGTTAAGTACATGCCACGGTTTGTGCTGGCTGCTTACCATTACCCTGTCCCATTTTAAAGATTTATTTATTTATTTTATTTATGTGAGTACACTGTTGCTCTCTTCAGACACACCAGAAGAGGACATCAGATCCTGTTACAGATGGTTGTGAGCCACCATGTGGTTGCTGGGAATTGAACCCAGGACCTCTGGAAGAGCAGTCAGTGCTCTTAACCACTGAGCCATCTCTCCAACTCCATCTTTCCCCATTTTTATGCATACAATAAACCGATGACATAAGCATTATTACTTTGATTTGGAGAAGAGGAAACAAACTCAGAAGGAGTAATACATTGGCTTGAACTCACCTAAGCATTGGTAAAGTTCAGAAAATTAATTCTTCACTGGGAGCTGCTTTTAGCATTACATTAAATGAGTCTCTTACTTACTCAATGTGTTCTGACAAATTAGCTTTTATTGCTATTTTGTTGTTGTTGGTGGTGGTGGTGGTGGTTTTTCAAGATAGTTTTTCTCTGTGTAACTGTCCTGGAATGCACTCTATAGACCAGGCTGGCCTGAAACTCAGAAATCTGCTGCCTCTGTCTGACAAAGCTGTGTACTACTACTGCTCAGAGGCTTTTAATATTATTTTTAAATGTATACATTGGGCAGGAGTGATGGCTCAGTGACCAAGAGTGATTTCTGGTGTTCCAGAGGACACAAGTTTGATTCCTAGTACCCATGCCAGGCAGCTCATAACTGCCTGTAATTCCAGCTCTAAGAAATTGGACTACTTTCTTCTGGCCTCCATGAGCACGCATCACACTTACGGACAAACGGACAGAAACACATACATATAAATTAAATTCTTTAAAATACATGTATGTATTATACAGGTTTTTGTATCACTCACTCACAGCTGTAGAGCAGACTGTTATCCTTGCTCAATTCAATTTATGAGAAAATTAAAACTACCAGTGTGTAATAGGAGCCATTTATCATAGTTGAATAGTTATTACTAGAACTAATCTGGTTTCTAGCAAGGCATACATGCAAAAATCTAAATTTTACTAATTACTAAAATGTTATTTACCAAAGGAATTTTCCACACCGCTGTGGTTGGTATTGCTTTATAAATAGGAACATACATGCTGATGTAAAAGGGGGTAGTTCTTCCTAAAAGCAGTAACATGGTATTCTAACTGCAAGAAGGCAGTTTGAGATATAGCTGTAGAGCAGAAAGTCCTTACCAGAAAGGTAGCTCTCTCAAACAGAAGTACTTCATCAGCCTCGATAATCTCAGCAAAATTCCGCAGGTTCATTTCCAGTTGCTGAACATTGGGAATCAGCTGATAAACAATGCTGGACCAAGCCTAAGAGGACAGAAGCACAACTGACTGTTACTAACAGGTAGCCAGTTCCAGGCGTTGGAAATGAGTAAGTACCCTATAAGACACAGACAGAAAAAAAAACATTGATAACTGAGTGAAAAAAAAAATACAGACGTTACATCTAACAAAAATGAAAGAAGAAAATTAACCTAATACTTGATTTGCATCCTTGAGTTGAATTTCTAGAGTTTAAACACTTAAGTGCTGGGGAAATTTCTTTCCATGAATAAACAGTAATTTAATGACATCCTGTAGCTTTAAGGAAAAAGTTGCAAGGTATGATCTATTGTGCTGAAACCCTTCTAATCCCGACATTTAACAAATATTGAAGTCCAACATTGTGAACAGCTAAGTAATGATATATTTAACATACATCCAAGAGTCCATTTACTGAAAATATCAGAGCCACAATGACAAGTTAGCCCCTCCCTTCAAAGATATAACACCATTATAGAAGAAACAATTGGGATTGTAATTTTCAAATGTTTGGTGACATGTGTAAAAATTACTGGTTCACATGAATTTTAAAAGGCCTATCATGTGACTGTCTGAAGCTGACTTCATCCAGGAGTACGACTAATACATGCAGATGAAATTAGTTTCACCAGCCTAGTATTCTCTTAAGGTGCTTGTATTCCTCTGTCTTTTACTCTCACTCCCGATTTGTCTGATTAGTTGTACTTCGTTCTTGTGTCTCCTACAAGATGTTAGGAACCTTATTGTAGCCATTTGTGTATGTGACAGCATCCAGTAGATACACAATGAATGCTTGTTGAATAAAACGTAATATACAAATTTAAGTCAGGTCTATGCAGCATTGATGTCAGAGATAGTAGTAGTGCCATGTCTCTGTCCCAATTAGTCTTATTACTTAGGCATAGTGTTCCAAGTTCCCAGGTTGGTGTTAATGTCACTGCTGAATTTACCTTGGAGAAGGCACCAAAGCTAACCACAGCAGAGACATTGTCACTCACAGCAGTGTTGTGATTAGCCAATTGTCTTTGGTCGTGTTATGTATTGCCATCCTTCATACCGCAGCTGGTTCTTATCAGTGAGTCATGTCCATCCTTATTCACAGTTGTTACCTGTTCTATGGGAATAAGGCTTTGAGAGAAATTCGGCCCATAGTAATCTAGAACAGTACTTCCTAGATAGGTATCTCAAAATGTTAAGAGTGAGCCTGGGTCAACATAATACTGGGTGGGGGGACGAATTAGTTAAAAAAAAATCAATTGCTATTTTTAAAAGTCCAATGGTTTTCCTCCTTGCAAGTGAGGGTTCTGTGCTTCTGGTTGTTGATACTTGTCAGATGAGTTGACTGACTAGCTACCAGTGACAGAGAAGGATCCTTTGCCACCTAGACTCTCACTTGTCAATGAATACCAGAAGTGGTCTGAAGGAAAGGTCTGACAACATGAAGAAACAAAAGTAGTCAATCTTTAAACCACTGGTAAGCAAGAGAAATGGAAGAAGCAGGAGCCTCTGTATCACTAAGGTAACTTCATCCCAAAACTACTGAGAGAATAACCTCTAGACTGCAAACAGTGTGGTGATCATTCCAGTGATGCTAACAATGAGGGTTGCATGCTAACCATATCATCTCCAATTTGACATGAAAGCTGAAGTTAAAATATACAATGTATATATCACATCTCATTAAGATTCACTTCTCCCATTTCTCCACTAAACAGTTTTTTCTATCACTGTCTGAATTTAGGCAGATTAGTTTATCCCATTAGCACCTCTTAGAAGGATCTGCACGTTAGATGCAACTACAATAATCACTGAGACCACGATGGGTAAAAATGGATGGTGGAGGTTAAACATTTTTTGCTATGACAAAGAAGCGTAGTAGAAGATTAATCATATTCACATGGCAAATCCAGTGTGACTTGGTGACAATGTCGACCTGATCTAAGATTAAAACCAAATTCTTTGGATGTTAAGTTTGATGTTCCTTGAACAAAGTGTTATAGATTATTTTCTTTTTAGTATAACAAATCTAGAGGGCTATGAAGTAGTTTAAAATATTTTAGTTTTGTTAGTATCTTTCTAACTTTTATTCATGCTCTTAAAGTAGAGACTTAGGAAACATACACACCTTATACAGAGTTTCATCCCAGATAGAAGTTCGGAAACAAGAACATTCTAACGGACGTGATAAACGCCTTAAGTCTTCTTCTCGTTCTTTAAAAATCTGAATTAAAAAAAAATCCAACAACCTGATGAGCATATAACAGCTCTATTCTTTCAATGAAATTCTTGAGCTTAATTATTTTATTATATTTGACAAGGCTATAAATGTATTAATGACTATTAGATTTCTTTAGTCTTATCCAACTTTTGCTAAATATTCAGAGATCACTATCTAGGAAAATAAAATTTATCATACAGATCTTAAAATATATAATGCAATCATCAAATCTAGGTAATCTTAATATGGCAATACCTATATTAAAATTGTGCAACTCAGCCGGGCGGTGGTGGCGCACGCCTTTAATCCCAGCACTTGGGTTAATCCCAGCACTTGGGAGGCAGAGGCAGGCGTATTTCTGAGTTCGAGGCCAGCCTGGTCTACAAAGTGAGTTCCAGGACAGCCAGGGCTACACAGAGAAACCCTGTCTCGAAAAACCAAAAAAAAAAAAAAAAAAATTGTGCAACTCAAAATACATTTAGTTCTCCAGTATCATAGACATACATACTCTTTAATAACATGTTACGCATATATTACTCATATATATGCGAACATATATATGCTTAGTGTACTTAATTTTCAACACATTTATAACCCACATGAGCAACTAAGCTCTAGCCAGCTAGGATTTGTTTCTATGTATACATCCCTGCATATACAGAGAAAATATCTATATAAAATATGTATACTCAGATACATTTCCCTGGATAGGTGGATTGCTAGTATGTGTATACATACAATGAAGGCTATTTTTTTGTTTTTTGTTTTGGCTATTTTTTTTTAAAAATTTCATCTTAAATTAAAATGTAATTACAATACTTTTTTCACACCAGCCCCTCCCAAGTCCCCTCCTTCCAATTCCTTCCTTGTTCCCCTTCCTTTTTAAATCGATAGTATTTTCCTTTAGTTTTTTTGTTTCACACACACACACACACACACACACACACATACACACAAATATATAAATGCAACCTGCTGTGTTTCTTTTTGCTGTTTGTATATATTTGGTTTAATGGCTGACCACTTTGTACTAGGAAGCCAACTACTGTCTAATTGGACATAAGCACCCAACGAAAGGGAAATCATGGGGTTGGGGATTTAGCTCAGTGGTAGAGCGCTTGCCTAGCAAGCGCGAGGCCCTGGGTTCGGTTCTCAGCTCTGTTAAAAAAAAAGACAAAATAAAAGGGAAATCATGCCTGGTACTAGAAACCTAGTCCACATCTGGAACTAGTAGTGATGTCATGGATCTTAGAAGAGAAGCTACTTCTGCCGCTCTGCTAGAGCAGCATAATTCCCTGCTATATTCTGAAGCTTATCCTTATACCTACAGATAAGTGTAATTAGTACCCCTCATCAAAGAAACTGCTCTTGGAGCAGCAAATGGAGACCATCACAGGAAATCACAACTGGACACAACATATCCTATCACAGTTCCTGCATCTACAGTTCAGGGAACACTGCAAAAGAGGGGGCAGAAAGAATGTGAGAGCCACAATACTGGAAAATCTGCTGTGAAACACTCTCCCTTAGACATGTCTAGACTGCCTTTTTATTTCATGCCCAACATCGAAATTGTATAGTTCTGTAGTATGTTGGCCTCCTGTCCAATTTTCCTACGTGCCAGTCTCCACCTGACTCCATGTGTTTGTTCTCTCTCTGCCTCTCTTTAAAAAAAATCCTGAAAGTTAAAACATATTGCTATACCCCAAAATCTGAGAAGCTTTTTGCAGTAGATGGTAATTCACACAGTGACCCACAACTGCTAGACATGGTGCCTAGAGTGAGAAACTTTGCTATACTCAGCCCCAAATGAGATGTCTTTAACCCAAACTCCAAACAAAGGCTCAGGCAATGTACTCAGAAGAGGAAGCAGAAAGATTCTAAGAGTTAGAGTAGAATCTTAGGATGAGTTTTCTGAATTGATTTTTTTTATTCTGATTAGAATTAAAGATGTAGTTTCAAGAAGTAATAAGAACACCCAAGAGAGCCCGGGGGTGTTGTGGAATTCAGATCCTGAATCATACAATGTTCTGGCAAGCGCATATATGGCTATTTTTGTCAAAATGAGTATAATGGATTTGGTAGCTTATCCTAATTTTGCTGCATGAAATGAACAGCGATAAGGGTGAGCTCAGATTTGAGTATCCAGATCAATGAAAATACAGATGACCCAAAGTTCCTATATTTGCCCTGAAAGATACTTTCACTTGCTACAGCCAAAGGCCTGAGCCTGCTGCAAAGTAGACTTGGACTCTCCTCTCATGAGCAGATAAATTACAGTGCAAATTGAATGCCCATCTCCATGTGGTGCCTGCTTAGAAGGCATGTCACTGGCTATGTGGGAACATGATTCTGGAGACTAGAACAGGTCTCATCAAGCAAAAGCTTGAGGAAATTGGGAGTGCCTAAATGCTCAACTCTTTGCCCATAGATGCAGCCACTACATTTTTATCTAAGAATAATCCAACTTTTCCTTTGAAAAAAAAAAAAAAAAAACAAAACCTAAAATGGCCTCCTTGGAGAGGAGAGTTTTGATTCATTTCTGCCATAGCCCTTTTCACTATATAGATTCAAGAATCAGAAGATTTCTAAAGGTGAAATATACAGCCTCTGAAAGAACTATACGATTTTTCTAATATAGACCAAAATTCAGGGATAACTATGAGAACAGATATTAATGATGCAGAATATGGTAGAAGGAACAAACACTCACTCAGGACAAATTTACTGATGTGGATGCAATTAACGGAGATTTGTCGGTGAAGGATTAAGAAGGAATTCTGTTTGTTTAGTTCCTGGCTGAGACATGAATCAAACATAACCAATACTAACTTAAATTAAAATGTCATAGCTATGAAGCTGGAGAGATGGCTCAGCAGTTAGGAGCACTGGCTGCTCTTCCAGAGGTCCGGAGTTCAATTCCAGCAACTATAAGGTAGCTCAGAACCATCTGTAATGGGATCTGCTGCCCTCTTCTGGCCTGCAGGTGTACATGCAGACAGAGCGCTCATACAATAARAGTTTTTTTTTTTTAAAAAAAATGTCAGAGCTGCATTGATTTACTACACCAGAAGGAATCTAAATGCTTAGGGAGATGGCAATGTTCAAGGTTTGTCATCTACAATCTATTCATCAATACTGGAAACACAAAGTCAATGAGAGACAAATTTGTAAGAGGAACCCTAATCTCCTCCAGCTCTCTGATCACTTTCTTCTATAGGCCAAAACTTACAGTGGTAATTGCTACCACTTAATTGGGAAGCCTAATAGAGGGGAAGTGTTGCTAGAGTAACGGGCAATGTGAAGACCTTTTACCATCAAATACAAGGACGGTATACTTATTTGACTGGACAAAAGAGCCAAAGTACCAACTCACAGAAACCTGTAGTTTTGGCTAGTTGATCATAGTGCCCCTATAAATGAACTAGATGGGATATCTACTATATTCTCATTTCATCTACATTAATGAAATAACTTAGGTCAAATGATCAAAAGCCTAGTATGAATCATAAAACGTCCTGGCTGCTCAACTGGTATCCATCCAGATTTGTGCCCTTTTGTAAATCTAGAGAACCCCTTGAACGAAAGAGAAGGTTGGGTCAAATTTAGGAAGGATGCTGACACARTTCCATTCAGATTGCYTATTCAAGTTTCTGTAGAAGACATGGCTATTGGAAAGTGGGGTATCACATACTTAGAACTTTCTGACTGCAGTTGCAAGTATAAGACCAAATGTAGTTAAGATACCAACTCATCTACTGATATAGGAATCAACATTTCCTGTTGTGTATAAGAAGGGTACTGATTTATTTCTGTTAACTTTGTATCCCACTTCTTTGCTGAATGAATTTATAGCTGTAGGAGTTTTCTGGTGGAATTTTTAGGGTCTTTATGTAAAGAAACACACCATCTGAAAATAAGGATACTTTTATTTTTTCCTCTCCTTTATGTTATTCTTTTCAGGCCTCTAGCCCATCTTCTCAGCTCTCCAAATTTCAAACTACTTCCAGAGGTGGCTTCCAGAATCAGATAAGCTAATTTCTTAAATGAAATGTGTCTTTGTCTTTCTATACACAAACACATCTGACTGGGTCTGTTTCTCTGGAAAACTCAAACATACATATTAATGTATAATTGAGGATTATACATTAATATGAACACTTAAAAACAGTAAAAAAATGAATGTGACTAAAATATTTAAAAGGAGCTCATTTGTTGGTTATCAGCACACATGTAATTCCAGCTCCATGAGATCTGACACACTATATGTGTTATGGAACATGTTTTCCTGACTAAAGCTATCACCAAAAAATCCTTTAGTATGAGGCTTTCCTTAAGGCTCCAAGCCAAGGGCTGGGCAGTAGTTGCTCATGCCTCTAATCCCAGCACTTGGGAGGCGCAGATCTTTATGAGTTCGAAACTGGCATGGTCTACAAAGAGTTCCAGGACAGCCAGGCAAAATTAAATTCTATACTAGTATAATCTAAAACTCCTTTCTTTAGCKTTTTATAACATAGAGATTGTTTTTCTTTTTAATCTTAAACCTTAATATCTAAAGTTCTTACTTCATATTGAACCCACTGAAGGTAGACTGTGTCTTACCAGACCTAGAATCTCATAGCTAGATAAGAATTTGCTTATTTTACTAAACTTCTTCTATATTGAGCCCCTGAGTCCTCTCTGGGACATTTTGGGTTATAGGTAGTTAATTTTATGTGTTTTTTTTTTTGCTAAGGAAATGAAGGTTGACATTTCCTACTCTACTATCCTTAGTCATCTTTGAGTTATCCTCATGCATATTAAGTCATTTATGCCAGTGCAATTGTGAGGTCTTGTGAGCAGTGCTTGACACAATGTGGTAGGCATTTGCACTGGTGCCTACCAGTTTCCTAAATTAATCCAGTGATAGCAGCAATCTTTCCTCATCGTATTCCTGGTGGGTCTTTCAGCTATGACAATACAACAGGGGCAACTATTTTTTAACCTGATAAAGGTTACTTAGTGAAAGCACATGGTCAGAGGCTTATCTCGTTCTGAAATACAGAATGGTACAAATTGACCTTCTCTGTTTATAAAGGAAGTCTACAAAGCATGCGAACCATTTGGTACTGCACTTTTTCCATTTCTTACCAAGTCTCGCTGATCCTCCTGTATCAAATCCATTTTATGTACCAAGCAAAAGATTTTGGCTTCTGGAGAATTCTGCAGAATAGCCTCAAGGCATGACTGATAGTAGTGCATGTCCTTTTCAAGTTCACGGCTCTCCACATCAAAGACATAAATCAGAACCTCCACATTTCGGAAGATGTTGTCACGCTGGCTAGTGAAATAATTTTCCATGAAGGTATCTTGTCTGGTAGGAAAAAAAAATCTAGATAGTAAACGAATTTTCTGTTCAGTCACTCCTGCTTGAGCTTTCATTGCTTGATCGGGTGGAATACGATCTTAAACTTTAATTCAAAGAGCAAATAGCAGCCAAAATGTGGTGAGCTTTACCTTACTCTACTTCCGGGACATAACTTGCAATCCTGTAAAATCCTCTGCCTTTCTTGTTTTGGTGTTGTTATTGTTGTTGTTCTTGAGACTCCATAGCCCTGGCTAGCTTAAAACCAACAAAGATCCACCCACCTCTGCATACTTACCATGTCTGGCCTCTCCTTTGGTTATAAACACTTATCTTCTGTTCATTCTTTGAGTGCTTAACAGTTTAACTCATGAGTCATTTACACGTATTGATCACTCTTTCATGCTACTTGTCGACTTCTTCATCTTTAACTCCAGCTTGTTTCCTTATATTTCAATCCAATACATACATCCTCATAGAAACTATCCCTACCTTGGGTTAGTTCACTCACTGTAGGCTCTCTACCAACACATCCCTTTCATTTGCAACACTTACCACAGGCATGCTACTATTCTTATGAGTTCCTGATTAATAGTGTTCAATTCTCTATACAACCAGATAAGAATCACCCCTGATATTATCTCCCACTGTCTCACAGCTTTTCTTTTCTTTCTTTATTTTTCTTTTTTTTTTTTTTTGGATTTGGTTTTTTTTTTTTTTTCAGACAGGGTTTCTCTGTGTAGCCCTGGCTGTCCTGGAACTCACTCTGTAGACCAGGCTGGCCTCAAACTCAGAAATCCACCTGCCTCTGCCTCCCAGAGCTGGGATTAAAGGCGTGCGCCACCACCGCCCAGCTACTTCCCTTTTCAATAAATTAAAAAAATTCTATTCCTGCACCTTGCTAATTACAGCTGTGTGGCTTGGAAGAATCATATTTCCCCGAAGTATAGATATTTGATCTACAAAACTGAATTTCATATTTTAGTATCTTAAAACAAGGAACTTGGGTAAATCTGTTGCCATAGACTAGAGAGTTGGAATCAGTTACAATAAGGGAAGATTTTTTTATCCCAAAGCGTTAATTCAGCTGCTATCTATCACGAAAGATTTACTTTCTTAAGACTATTTAGTTATTTATTATTCTTTCAAAACCACTAGCGGAGCATCTTTTGTATGTATAGATCTGGGATATACTTACCAGACAATGACATCTATTTTGTAAGACACTCTAATGTATATTTTATATATTTTAATTTAATCAACATAACTAATTTATGGGTTGGTTATTTTGCTCTATTGTACAGGTGAAGCCACAGCACACAGGGTTTGGATAATATACCCTAGACAAAGGACCTGTGCTCTCAATCACTCTGCACTATGAACTGTTGCTTCAACACAGAGGCACAGTGAGTGCAAATTTTATGATTACCCTGGTTATAAACCAACAATAGGTAAGTACATGCTCAGAAGCCAATCTACATGACAAGACTACCTAGAAGTAATTACTAAAATGACTAAGAATAGCTAATAATGCAATACTAGTGTCAGTCAACCTAAAAAAGAAATCTAATTTATGCCACTGCAAAAAGAGGCATGATCTATCCCATAGTATATGTATTTAGATGGAGCTTATATTGGAGCTACTTAAATATGCTCTGTGTAGAAGATATTTTCCTAGTTGTACAAAACACAGATCTTTATTAATCAGTCGACAATTCTGAAATATGTTTTAGCCAGTACATCTATGCAAATGATAGTTTTCTATGTATATTTGCCATGTTGCTTATACTAGATGACATCATTATTGCCATCAGCTTCACAAATAAGTAGGCACATAGTACTTACCCACCACAATCCCACAGGTTCAAAACCAGGTTTCCCAGAAATCGAACATGAGAGTGTTCTACATCAACTGGAAGATAAATGTTACAAGTCTAGTATTTGTAGTAAAGTACACGACATTAAAGATAAGCAAAACACTAACCCATGGTGTTTAGAAGGACCAAAGTGGAGTGAAATGCTCAAAGCCATAACAAGAAGGTGATTTTTAGCTTAGTCATGTGGTTTAGTGGCAAGATGGGCACCTATACTACCCTATGCTAAGGAATTGGCTCTTGTGTAAGTAACTTAAATTTCAGTAGTTTAGTACCCGAAGCAGAAACAATCTCCAATTATAATATTAATGTTAAAATTTAACACGCAAGACAGTGACATAGACCATTTAACAGATATTCCCAAACCCACATTCTTACACCAACTTCCGAACAAAACTTAAAGACAATAAGCAAACACAAAACAAACATAAAACATAACAAAACTAACTCCTGTACTGATGTCCTCTTCAGCTAATGTGTCTAGTGATTTTTCTTTCTGACTCTTCTAACACATTCAATTCACTTTAAGTCCTTTGTACTATCTCATAATTCCAGTCTTCATTTTATAAGCCATCACTCAACATCAAGGAAAGCCCTTGTCTCCACATGCCTATACTACAGTTTTACTGACTTTATATCAGTCATTAGGCTACTACAAGGCTCATCTTCTTAACACTACTTTGAACATATCACTCCCCATTCAAAACACTCCCAATGGTTCCACCATGTTTAATGGGGGAGCACTCAAGGTCCTTCACACTTTGGCTTCCAATCTACCTTTATAATCCCCAGTAATTGCATTAACAAATCCTCTCACTTCAGCCCAATATGTTTTTACTCATAGTCCCCCAACCCTATTACCTCCCCAGTCCCCAACACATTTTCCTTTCAGGGGTCGCAAACTTTTTAATCAGGCCATGTGAGCAAATCTATACCATCAAAAGCTTGCTAAATTTGAGAGGAAATATCTACCATGGCTTCACAGAGATGAAAGTCACTCAACTATTGCTCATTTCCATGAAAAATTATTGACTCAGGTTTACTAGATCTTGAACATCTTAAATAGTAGCCTGAATTCTAGGTTATTATGAAAACCTTTACGGGACATTACTACTTCCAATTTTTCTAAAACAATGGACAGGCCAAAGAAAACGCATCCATAGGCCTCATCCAGCACACAGGCTGTCTGTTTGCGACCTCTGGTGTTTTGTTCCCTCCCAGTATCCATTGCCTTTTCTGTCTGTCATTTGCTGCAAAGCCCCCTTCTTCCTTTCAGTTAATCCTAAAACCCGGACTAATTCCCATCTCCTCCAAAAGCCCCCTTTCCCTGACAAAAATCCCACCTACCATTATCTCTCCCTTGGAACTCATTTAAACATTTATTAAGCAACTACTCTCTGCCAGGCACTAAAAAATTCTCAAGAAAGAATAATGGAAAATTTTATCAGGAATATTTCTCAGTATCTAGGAGTTTTATTTTACATCATTTATGTGATTGTTAACTCAATCACATAGAAATATTTCCTGTGTCTATCTCCAAGTTGTTACCTAAACTAATTGTTATCTACTTTTCTACAATTTTATCTTCTCATAATGTATAAATATAAACCATCATGAGAAAGGAAACCATACAGACTTTAGTTCATATAACAGTTCTATCTCTGAATGACCTGAGGCAAGTCAAGAAAGCTTTTTAGAAAGCTTCTACTTGTGTGAAAAAAGAACATAGTATTGACCTCACAGGATTGCTGTGAGGATTCAAACACATAAAGTGCCTGGCACATAGTAGATACTCAAACTACTTCCCTTTTCCCCTCTACTTCCCCCTCCTTGGAAAAGAAATCATATCTTACATGTCTTTGTATTTCCAACAGAGTCTACGAGAGAGTAGGTGCTCAAACTGCTATTAATTTGAAGACTATGTATACGGTCTAGTACTAAAAAAAAATGGAAAGAAGTGCTACTGAGAAAGGGAAAGACAATAACAAAAGAAGCGACAGGATTCAGTGACTTTTAGATATGGGGCATGTAGGATAGAAATCTGGTTTCTATTCCCATATTGCAGAAACAGTTCTCATCTAGTGACCGGTGGCCCCATTGCCAAATCCAGTGGACTTTTGAGCCCTTGTCTTACTTTCTGCAGCATGACACTGTTGACTACTCTCTTTTCCTGAAAATTAATTCTCTTCTCTTGGTCTCTGGCATCATCAGTTACGAAATCTTTGGAGGCTCCTCCCTCATGGGTTCCTATTCTTCTTTCTGTCCCATAAATGTTAGGGTGCTTAGGGACTCAAAATAGTCTTCCCCAAAGCAAGCTGTCATAATATTATATTTATCGTGCAGATACTAACTAGGCAACACTAGTACAGATTTCTCTATTATTTTTCTGACTCATATACTGTATGTCTATACTGTAAATATCTCAAGCTCAATATATCCAATGTAGCTCATCTCTCCTTTCATCCCAACAGATCTGTTCACCAAGATGGGGTTGTCCAAAGTCCTGTTGACTCTGCTGCTTAAGCATATCTCCCAGTTCAGTAGCTTTGCACCATAGCTACTACCACTATGCCAGTACAAATAAAGTCCTGCCATCCCTTAAAGTTTTTTAATACTATAGAAATTTACTTCTCATAGTTCCAAAATCTTGAAAATCCTGAGATCCAGCCATGAGCAACGGTGAAGTCCAGTGAAAACCAGCCCTCTGGCTTTTTTTTTTGGACAGGGTTTCTCTATATAGCCCTGGCTGTCCTGGAACTCACTCTGTAGACCAGGTTGGCCTCGAACTCAGAAATCCGCCTGCCTCTGCCTCCCAAGTGCTGGGATTACAGGCGTGCACCACCACTGCCCGGCTAGTCCTCTGGCTTATAAGTGGTACCTGTTTCTATCCTTGCATCATTCCAGCCTGTATCCACATTACAGATACACTGATGTCTACAAATTGCTGAGTTTTTATACAATTCTTTTTTAAAATTTTTTAATTTTTATTTTTTTAATTGAAAAAGGAAGTAGAAACATTTTATGATAGCATACCATTCTTTAAAAAAGACTTACACATCCATGATTGTATACACTAAGAAGGCCAGAATAGTAATCATGGAATTACTAATGGTAGTTGTCTCTAGAAAGTTGGCTTAACAATGAATACAAATGAATGTTTTATATGTAAATAGTGTTTGAAGCTTTCACAAGTATTATTTTGAACTAAAAATGTAACTTTGACCATGCTATTTTTTTTTGTTTAAAAATCTCTCATAGGTTGACAACTTTTCTTGGCTTATAAGACATTTTATATATAAGCTCCATTTCCTGCTTTCCTGTTAAATTTTATGTTCCCTGTGTGTCCCCCTCTGGGTTCTCCTATAACCTTCCTGCTCTGTTATCATTAGAGCAACTGAAAAGAATAAAGAGAAACAGAGCTTTGGGGAATCATATGCACTTATGGAGCAGAAAGAAGAAAACATCATAAAGATTAACTTGTCTTTTTAAAGCAGGGAGGGGTGATTAAATGCAAAAGAAGAAAATCAGGATAATAAAGCATTAAATAAAAAGCCAAGAGAACAGAATTTTGAGGAGATAGGAAATTTTGGAGTTGTCAACAGTGTTTGAGACTAAAATATTTCATAATCACCTTAGTGACGAATTTACCATTCCAAAAAAATACATTTTTAACATTTACCTAATAAATTAATAATATCATTTCTGTACTCAAAATTTCAAAGTTTAGGAGGCTTTAAATTTAATAAAATAAAACTTGACTTTTTTCAGGAATGATAAACCAGGAAAACATTAATACATTAAAAGCAAACAATATTTTAAAAGTAGTATTTTTTTTACTACCTTTAAAGAAAATCAGTAACTGCACCAAAAGGGATAACGAATACAAAGTAATGTACTACATGTATTCTGAACTAGTCCACACATTTAGCAACAAACACAGACCTTTCTTCATTAGTGACAAACTCATTAATGATGATATGCTAAAACATTAAGATCAATATTTTTCATTATATCTTTGATGGAATTCAGGAAATACTAAGCAAGTATTACCAGTCAACTTACTACATGAGATATCTTTAGGGTCAGGAACCCCATCCCGCTGACATTAACTAGCAAGAAATACTTCCAGATATATACTTGTTGAGTAAATGGCCTATTTTAGTGAATATGATTATATAATTTACACCATTATGCTTGTAATGATGCTGCTGGATTATGTCAAAAGTATTTACAGTAGTTTCAGTAATTCTGAAATTCTTGCTGTGAGACTATTCATTGGATTCTGGGTAATAAACCAACTCTGCTGATAAATTAGAAACAGGAATATCAGTGGTACCGAGAAAAGATGTTTCAGCAAAGTGAATAGAATTTAAAGCATGAAGAAAAGGTCTTCCAGGAATTGATGAGTCGTGTAATGTAGACAGACTTTGTCATAATAAAAAGAAAAGCACAAACTGTGATTCCAACATTGACACTTACTGGCTGAATNTGTAACATAATTGAAAAGTTCTTCCTATTTCTCTGTTCAAGGTCAGGTTGTTTTCCACTTTGGCCCATGATTTCATCCCTTCTACGTATTTCTATAATTTTTATTTCATCAGTTTCTGCCTCTTCTTCTTATCCTATGTCCTACAAAATTGGATACTTAAATTACACATAAGACCAGTCTTGATTCAGCTTATCTACTTCTGTCTTTATCTTTTGATTCTCCTAGCCTTGAACTTTTTGCATCCATTCACATTTAACTGAATGGAGGACAGTCTCTTTGCTTCCAGTCATTTAGGGAGCCCTGACCCTAGGTTTGGATTTATCCTGTATTCTCTACCATCCTTTATTCTTCTTTCTACTAAGTCCCAACTTATCCTTCAAAACTTGGTTCAACAATCATCTTGGTAATTTTCTCTGTAGTTGGGGATATAGCTCAGTACTAGGGCACTTACCTAATACAAGTGAAACCTGGGTTCAATCCCCAGTATCCTTCCCATAAAGTTTCTCTGTCCTAAATGCCTTAGGCTACCATTCCTCAACCCCTTTGGGGATTCAGAAAACTCTTTCACAAGGGTCACCTAAGACCATCGGAAAATACAGATATTTACATTGTGATCTGTCACAGTACAGTAGCAATGAAAAGAATGTGGTTGAGGGTCACCACAACTTGAGATACTGTAATTGAAGGGTCACCGCATTAGGAAGGCTGAGAACTCCAAGTTTAGGCTGACAGGTATCTTGCCTGCCCCCCAGTGGTGCTACTGTATCATTGCAGATCATAAAGCTCTGCAGTCCCTCCTTTGGGTAACTCTCTCACAAGACTGGAAAGACTTGAAGGACAGAGGGACGGTCTTTGTATCCTTTGTGTACTTTTTTTTATCTCCAGTGCCTAACATGTAACAAAAGCTTTATATACACTCATCAAAAGAATGAACAAGGCATTAAAGGAAAAATGCAAGGACAGCTATCTGCTTGAGAGCAAGACTCTGCAGACATCTTTCTTGTGTAAGGATTTGACACAAGAAAACCACCTGTGAACAAAGCCAAATAATCTTGCACTACAAGGAAACGGAGTAAAATGACATTGAGAGTCCTTTTTAAGCACAAGGTTTATGAGATACAGTTCTGTTAACTCTCCTTTTCAAATGAAAGAGATACCTATTCTACCTCCAATCCTAACATACCTTAATGAAATATCTGATTACAAATATAAGGAGCTTTAATGAAAACATGCTGGACAAGGGTTTGTTTAATTCAACAATTTAGATATCCAGCTTTACCTAAGAAAATGTAATTGCCTAGCTAGTCAAAATTAATATGGACTTTTTCCTTGTCTTTTGCAAAACAAATTAACTAAACAATTAACTACATTAGCTAAAATTAATTAAGCAATAACTGCATCTATTTCTGGGGATAAAAGCTGATCCTTCAATGCATGTGCGTTGCAGAACCATTAAAGCAAATGGCAGTTTGCCCCCTTTCTCTTTTCACAGTTCCCTAAGCTTTTCTTTGTATTTACCTTCCCCCCTCCTAATTACGTAGAGATTTCTGGCATGCTTTTAGGCATCCTTGTTGACAGCAACTTCAGACATTCATTAAAAACAAACAAAAACAAACAAAAAAATCTTCCTAGCAAACTTGAGGCCCAGAATTAAATTTGAGATAAAGTCAGGCTAAAAATATGGGAGCTTTTTCATCCTTTCATGGCAAAGATAATGATATTTGTGGTATACAGGGAGTTTATTCACATAAACTTCTTAATAGGCCTACAAAGATTATTACCAGTACTTCACAAATGATACTAAATCCCCAAAAGGTCAAGAAATACGCTTCTGAGCTCCATTCTTAGGGATACTAAGTTCCAATAAAAGTGCAAAGCAAAGAACATCCAATTCCAGCTAGGAAAAAAAAATGCATGTAACATTTGATTTGGGTTAAAGAATTAGTGCGAACACAGAGGGCTTGACTCCATGACTCCATGAGATTAAATTTTAGATAAAGTAAATCTGACAGTAAATAAAGGGATGAGTGTCTCAAAGACCACATAGATTCTCGCCATAGTCCAGAAAAAGCCAGATTTCCTGAACTGCAGCTTCTTTCTTACCTTTTCCTTCATGTTACTGATGTACCTAACACATCTTACCTTTTTCTTCATGGCTGCATTTGGCATTGCCCACCTGTAGATATAAACCAAAAGACAGTGTTTCCGTGATCTAATTGCCTTTGGGGAGGGCAAGTAAACAGAGAGATGCAGAAGAATATTCTTTCAAACAGCTAAGTATGGATAAGACCTCATTTCAGAAGTCTTCATTTTCCTAAATTATAAAGCTGGGTTATGTTCCCTGTTTCCTTCATCAGCTCAGGAGATGCTTCCTAGGAAGACATATTTAGGAATATAAACCATTTAATTTCAAGATTTGATATTTTGTCATAAAGCTGAAGCAACACTCTGGGTACTTTTATAAAATCAAACAATATTTTCATAATCTGAATACAATTTTTTAAATTTATCTCCTTATTTTTCAAAACTAGAAGCATCTTTGGACCTTCAATCGTCCTTCCAAGCTGTATTTCATTCATTAAAGGCACAAAGTACATATAACGCAGTTCTCAAATAGGCATATCGCACTATACGTCATTGGTCAGCAAACGTCTGTCCTCTCCTTTTTTATCATCAACAAGGTGATAACATCAAATAACCGTTACAGAAAACACAAAACAACTCAGAACTGTCTCAATTAGAGCACTACGCATAAACCAGGAATCTCAGATCCAGGCAAAGGGCTGTTTCTATTCTGTTTTCCGTCATCAAGGACATGATATCAATCAACCATATTGGTAAATTAAAGCAATTCATCACTGCAGGTTAGGGATTGATGCATCTCACAATACTCTTTACAATTAGCATGCCCTCCCTCCCAGGTGCAACATAATCCCCTTTACCCACCCAAGCGATCCTTCCGGCTCCCCTAGAGGAGGCTCCACTCTTGGGCCCACATTCTCTTTCTCCGTCTTTTTCTCGGAGTCAGATTCTTCCATCGTGCAACAAGTCCTTCACAGCGCCTTCTAAATACGCAGTACCGTTCTTCTGGCTCACCTCGTCTACTGCCTATGCTCAGCTCCCAGGGCCCACGGGGCCTGCTTTATCCCTGCCTCCGCCTTTGTCCACTGGGGGGCCGCTTTTCCCACAGTTACCTTTACCGACCCGAACTTAGTCTCCAGGCACAGCTGAGCAGACCAGCCCAAAGGAGCAAGCGATTCGGTGCGTGCAAAGGAAGAGATGGATGAGAGGGAGGGCAAGGTGGATGAGGAGTTGGTCCCGAGTTTGGGCCTCACTCTCCAAGGTCTCAAGACCAAAGGTAACTTGGTCAGCTTCTGTGCAGACTGCCAAGGCTGAGATAACGGAATGAGCTGAGCCGAGCTGCAGAAGCAAAGCGGTCACTGCCCGGTGGCTCCTCCCGACCTCGCTGCCAGTCACAGTCCGCCTAAGGATGCTCTTACTTCCGCGCCCGCCCTTCAGGAGCGCAAGAAGCTCACCGCAACCACGCTACTGCAGGCCAGGATCACGTGGGAACCTGCCGTAGTCCCAGGGCCTGTCACGTGCCGCTACCCTTTTGGGGGGGCCCTGGGTTTGCTTGGAAGAATACCATAGAGACTGCTTTAGGAAAGCCAGAGTGCCACCCGCCATCACGTGGCCCGGGCTCTCATTTCCGCGCCATTGGCCCTAAGGGCGGCCTGCGGGCACCTAGACACTGATGGACGCGGCCCCGCCCACTCGGTGCTCAGAGTTAAAGGAGAAGGTTGCAATTTCAGCACCTGCCAGCTAGCAGCTTTCACTACTCCTTATGATTAGGGCTCGGTGCATTTTTGCATTTATGGTAACTTTTCTTCCTGTTAATCCTTATGACAGTTCTAGTAATTAAAAAAGCAATACATCTAAAGTGCTTTAAACTGTCTTTCCCATAGAAAACTCTCAATAAGTTGTTATTGCCAGGACACACAAAGGGTTTAACACATCCACCACTTAAACTTTTAAAAGTTGCAAACATAAATTTAAATTTTCTGATGACCATGTAATACTACATACAGAGTCTTATGTGGAAAATTACTTGGTTTGTCAACCAACTCTCAAATCTCAACCCAGCAAGTTCCAACCTCAATGACCTAAGAGCTTCTTAGTCTTGGAACTCTCTTAAATGTGACTCCAAGGAAACAGGTTGGGAAAAGGAGTTGCATAGGCTGATGCTCCTTTAAAAGACTGAATTTGCCATTCACAGTTTGAGTTGGCCTCAACTTTCTCAGCTTAAAGGTAATTTCCTCTATAGGTCTTCCCTACCCACACTCTATTAGAGTATGATAGTCTTTTGTACCCGCGATAGTTATTTCCTGTCGTATGCCTTTTAATTCATAATACTCCTTTGTACTCTTTCTTTTGTTGYTGAGATTATGCCGTAGATACATCATTTCTTCTTTCCCTTTCTTCCCTCCAAAACTTCTCATATAACCAACCCTTCTTGCTTTTTCAAAGTCTCGGCTTTGTTTTTCATTGGTTGTTGTTACATGCACATATATGTATATACATATATATTCCTAATATAACCTGCTCAGTCTGTATGATAATCTCATTTATATGTTTTCAGGGCTGAGTAGTTGGTGTTGGACAACCAGTCAGTGTATTCTTCCCTAGGGAAAACTATTTCTCCTACTCTGGGCATTCCTTGATTGCCTGTAGTTCTTTATGTAGGGTATAATACTTATTGACACAGTAATAACCTTGTTAATTTGATCTCTGAGTACAGGATTTCTATTTAAATGCTATAAGGACAAGCACTTACTTTTGAGAAATATTTTCCTATATACCAGGTTCACAGACAAGAATGTGGGTATATACTCAGTATTCGCTGAGTACTGTTTTAATAAAGATAGGAACAAATACATTAAGGAATTTCTGATTAATAACAGAAAGGAGAAAAATGTATGATAGTCAGTTCTTTTTTTTTTTTTTTTTTNAGATAATAGAAAACTAGAGCAAATGAGAGAGGGCATAAAAGTTACAGTAGCTTAATAAGCATCTTTACTGAAACCACACAGATCCTAGCCCTGTATGTTTAATCTAGAAGAGAAAAAGTGAATATATCCAATCAAGGCACAAGACAGAAAAGCATTTGGACAAGTACACTTTCTAGAGGCTTGATATAGCCACAAATATGACAAGATAGGAAACTGTCTTGACCAACATTTTTGACAATTACTTAGATACTTATCAAATATAGGACTGTATATAACTATGAAAGACAACTAACATATCAAATGAGAGAATAAGTAGCTAAAAACCTTTGTATTATGCACAAGAAAACTGCAACCCAATGGCTTGGATTTCAAAAAAGAAACATGAGCCATCTAAGGATTCATTATTACRTTCGAAATATGAACTGTACAAAAACAAGATGTGTATGCGTCAATAAAATATATGCAAAAAAGAGTTGTGGCTTTATTCAGTAAAGTGAAGGTTGCTCCAAAACAAGAAGGTAGAATTTTGTCATGGTAATGGCAAAGTAATAACCAGAATCAGAGATGTAGTAGGCCCACCTGTCCTGATTAAACCATATCTGCATTCAAGTCTTATAAGAAGTCCTTAAAAGCATTTCAAAAGTATGTCACACGAGGAACAAGAGATGTTTAAGGTAAGGATAACAAAATTTGGGAGATAGAGAACAAGTAAGATAAATTAAGATATTGAGTGTTCTCAGAAATGTGTAAAGAGCAGAAGAGAACCATAATAGAAAGAAAAAAAGAAAGATAGACAGACTTGGTACTTTATTTAGGAAATAGTTTCCTGATCACTAAAACTGCTCTAGTTATGAAGTCCACACTATATTTCAAGCCTCCAAATAGAAATAAGGTTCCTCATCCTTTGTATCTCACAGTCTCGAACATAATGTTCTTGAAAAAAGATTAGGGCACCTGAACAGTGCTAACTTGTTGCTAAAAGTACTGAACATGCTAGAAACCCAGATTATAATCTGAAGGCTAGGAGCAGCAATGCCCGCCCTCACCCTGAAGGCAAGAACAAAGGCAGAATTCAGAAATGCTTCGATGCTTCAGAACGAAATGACAATCTTCATCAGAGTAGGGTACTCCTAGGATCCTTCATTCATTATTCTGGTAGCCATTATAGCCAAGAAAGACTATACTAACATTCTAGCCGTAAAGGGCAATAAGATATTTCCCAACTCAGAGTAGATGCTCCAAGAAGATCTAGGTATATAAAGAAAAGGAGCAGAGTGTAGAACAGGTATACCTCTCTCCTTACTATCCCCAAATTTACCTTTTAATAAAGATAACTAACTCCTGTATTAAAACCATCTTAGGTTTAAATCTATGATTTCCCCCTTTGTATGAAAAGTTATAAACAAGCATTCTCCCCACAAAATAAGCAGGCAAAGGGCCCCTATCCTTGCCTAAGACAGGATACGAAGGAAGTTAGCTGAGAACATTCCACTTTGCAAGCAACCTAGAAAGGAAAGCAGCTCCCCAGGATAGTGAGCAATAATAATCAGAATTAGGCCATACATTCTGAAAAGGGAAAGCATGCTCCAAAGCAAATTCATCACCCTGTGCATTCTCAAGCTGCTGCAATCAAGTGTGTTATGCAGATTATTAACAGCCAAGTCACCTCACTTTACAATAGGATGGAACATCTTACTTGTTGCACCAAGACGACGTGTGTCTCTGGCAATATAATTGGCAAAGATAATAGACCTCATGCTGGTCTTACCAGATCCACTTTTACCCATCAGCAGGACCTAAGGACAAAGTAAGGAAAAAAGTTAGCAAATCCAGAGCAAATCTAGTGTGAAGGGAGCCATTTCTCTTCTGTAGTTGGCATTTTACAGATGTGCAAGTAACCAATGACCAGTAGAGATACCTGTAATTAAACCATTCCCTAGYCAATGGTGATAACATTTCAAAAGCCAAGCACTTACCTGCTCTGAGTTACAAATCATTTTAGCAATGCAACT
>BDUI01009154.1:8408-38083 GCA_002335545.1 Apodemus speciosus | reverse complement strand
AAAAAGGGAAATGAAATGTAAATAAAGAATATATCCAATAAAAAAAAAGAACTAAAAAAAAGAAAAATAAACCCTATGAGGGTCAATAAATACAAAGCCAAACACAAACTTGAAAACAACACTTTCAGAAGGAGAACTTACGGACATGACTGGAAAATCCTTTTGTGGTTATTTTGTGGAGAAATTCAAGCTTTCTCTGTCTTTTCTCCCACTTTGTGATACTTCCAGTTACAGCCAGGTTCTCCTAATGTAACCTCAGGATAATTTAGGTAACTTAATGTCTGTTTGGCATGCTGTTCCTCCTTTCATATAGTCTCCTCCTGGCTGTAACTATGTGATGCGGCAAATCGCTATCATTAGAGAGAGACTTAATTTGTTTGTTGAGGCCTGAGTTTATTTCATGTAAGTACAAAACATAGTGAAACCTGTCAAGAATCTGGCTGTAGTGTAAAATCTCTGTTGGTTACCCTCTATTCAGGCTGAGAGAACTAAATTATTCTGTAACATAGAGGTAGATACAACAACATAAATAGAAGAATGTTTTAAATTCAGGTGGCAAGGCTAACATTCAGCTTTAGGATGATTTCTCCAGACACACAAGCCTCAGTTGGTATAGTGAATCAAGTGACTGTATCTATCTGTTCTCTTTTCCTGTTTCTCTTCCCTGTTTAATTTGATTAGTGCTGCTAATTAAGTGCCTCTGAGACACTGTAGCAACTAGCCAAACCCTGTTTGAATTGCTTAATCAATAAATCAAATATATCTTCCACAAACTATATTAGTTTTGCTTTTCTCCTCTTAGGAAAGCCTATGTATGTATTTATTCGTGAAACAACACAGTACAATTGATCTCTTCCTTCTTGTGAGATAGACCTAAAGGCAAAGGATGATGTGTTTCATATGCTTTACAGTACTAAGTAAATATATAATCAAACATTAATCTACCCTCATAATAGCATGGATTTTTTACTATAAACATTTATTTTAATACTGTGAACAAATCACATTATATAAACAGATTAAAGGAGCCTTTCAGTTCATTTTGTTTTTTTATTTTTTTGTTCTTTTATAGATAGCAATCTGTGTAGCACTGTATTAGCCTGCTTAACTTTCTCACACACCCACCCATTCCTCAACAGGGTAAGACATGTACATTATCAAGTTGATAATTTCTGAAGCATGAGTCTGGCAAATGTCATTACTGCTATCCATCTTCTCTCCCTTGGCATTCATCTTTGCAGAGAAAATGCATTCTCCTCTCTGATCTGGACTCTTCCTTAATCTTGTCAGCTGTGGTAGTACTGACATTTCAACCAGATACTTTATGAAATTGGTTGTTTCATACATGTTTAAAATTAGACTGTACAATATATCATAGAATATTTAGCAACATTCCTGACTTAAACAGTCTAGATGCCAGCATCAGTCCAGATATTCCTTGAAAGTAAATAAATAATTCTAATAGAGAACCACAGCTTTGAGGCTCTCGCAAGAAAATCAGAGCAATTCGGTAGACTTAAACCAGACACTGCTATGATATTACAAATTGTATAAATGGCATATTTTGCTTAGTAAGCACATTTTAGTTCTTTATATATGAATTAATTCAACATTTAAATTGAGATTATCGCATGGCAAGGGAATGAAATCCATTTCCCTTGTTTCATTTCATCTACAGATTATTTTTCTAAGCTGTTGAGAATAAGGGAGAATATTATAAGTTGTGACGTTAAGTAGGCTTCAATCATTTACTAGCTCTGTACTTGTATTTAGCATAAACTTTTTTCTCCAGTTTGGTGATTTCATCTATAAAGAGGCAAATGTTAGTCTTTCCTCTCATACATTTTTATTTTTATGAATCACATTAGATAATGTATGTCAAGTACACATCACAGAATCTGGCATATAAGAAGCACTAAAAAATTATAGTCACCATTCTAATTCACACTGAAAATGATAACAGCAGAATAAATATGTATTCAATATGCATGCCTCACAGAAAACAGGGTGATTATCGACACTCTGGGATGAGCAGATATGAGAGGGAGTACTGGGGACATTAGACAATGGAATATAATTAAGATTCTTAGCAAGTTTAGAAAGATGATGTAATGATAATGGTCACAAAACTATCTACAGTTTAAGAGGGTGGAGATAAGTAATTTCCATGACTAGAAGTGAGATTGACTATTCATTATTTAAAAAATCCAGGGTATTATTAGCATCATTACTTACCAAATTTGAGGGGAGTGCATTCTCCCATTGGTTGATGAAAAGTACCCTTTGGATTTAATGACCCAGAGCCCTCTAGGCAGTCTGTTTTGAAGGTCAATGTAACACAAAATAACTGTTATCTTTAGAGTTATACTGACTTTTCAAAAGGTAGTTAAATAGAATTAAAACTTTGATGTGCACATTTAGATTACAAACCTAGAAAATACATTGTTGGTTTAGTCCCTGGGGTTTTGCAGCAGGGAGACTGGGAAGGCCGGCAATATTAGAAATGTAAATAAATAAAATAACCATCAAAAAGAGAATTCATTGTTACCTTTTTATAAGATTATGGTGTCTGTCATTTAGTTAACCACTTGGCAATGAGATGATCTTGCTACAATGTGGCTAACAAAGGAGTGCAGGAACCTAAGTGAACAAATACCTCCGTGCTTGCCCATAAAGTAGACACCTAGGAAACAACTTCTCACAGTTGTGTCTGGCAGCTGTATCAATTCTGCTTGCACAAGTGGCATCAAAGCAGGGGCTGTTAGCCTGATAACCCATTCTAGCTGAAGACAGGAAGAAATCTTTACATTGTGCTAAGTGGGATCAATGGTCCCTGGGGTTCAACCTTTGTCCTTCCTTCTCAGTTGGTAAGCCATTGATATAAGCCTAGATAACAAACAAGGAAACAGATGGATGTCATCAAGAAGAAAGTGCTAGCATTCTGCATTATTCTTACCTTCTGTGTAGAATTTGCCTTTTTTTCCATTGATGGAAGTCCTATGGCTAGGACAATAGAGTACTTCATGAAGAAATGGGAAAAGGGGGGGGGGATGCTCACGAGAAAATTATGGATTTTACACTCAGGAGAGTTTATCAAGAAGAGATAAAGAAAGTGACATCCTGTTTACATTTCAATCTTCCTAATTATCTCTCAATTTACCTTTAGTTGTTGTGCAATTCAGCACTCAGGCACAGATCAGGCTGCTTCACATTCCTCTGAGATTTTTGAAGAAAGAAGCTGAACTCTCATTGAAAACAGAGAGAGCCACGGATTATTCTTCCTACCCTTTTTACGATTTCTCAGAGAATGCAAGGTGCAATGGTTCAAACTTTAAAAAAAATGCTCTATTTTCCTCTTATATAAATAAAGACTGTCAATCACAAGTGTAGTAAGGAGGTGCCAGTCCTCCAAAAGGATGTTTACTTCATGTGTCTAAATGAAATCCTTCTAAAAATGTAACATTCCAGAAAAAGAGATCTTATGTGTACATCAAATTCATTATTACCTATATGAAGTCATATTTCTTAGGTATAACATAAAAGTAAGAGAAGTATTAGAATGCTTCATGACAATATACAATGATGAGGGAGGGGTTGGAAGGAAGATTCGGTTCTATTCACAGCAGAAATAGCTCACAGCAGCTCTAGAGGATTCAGCTTCCTCTTCTGGTCTCTCTGGGTACTGCCCACAAGTGATGTGCTAATATAAAGGAAAGCAAAACAACCATACATATAAAATAAAAACAATTGAAGAAAAGCAAATTTAAAATGTTCAACGACTTAAATAGGACCTTTCCAACAAGAGGGAAATCATGCCTGGTACTGGAAATTTAACCAACTACCCAGGGCTAGTGAAGTCATGGATCTTGTAGAACATAGCTTTGCCATTATACTAAAGCCATGCAATGCTTAACTACATTTTACATTCTTGTCTCTTTATCTATAGTTAAGTGTAGTTCCTATACCTCCCAAAAAACTGCTTCTTTGAAACAGATGAATACCATTTCAAAAAACCACAGCCAATCAATCAATATGCAGAATTGTGGAGTTTAGTCCCAAAATAGAGCTGCTAAAGAACTTTGTCATGTAAAACTTCAGGAACAATTATGAGGAGGATGCTCAAAGGTTGTCAGARTCAGAGGCTCAGAGAGTTTGCTCTCAGACTGTATCAACAGAGTGTCAGAAGCTACGTCCATAAAATCTCAACAACATACTTTCCAAATTTGTGCTGAACAAGGATAATAACAAGGACGTGGTAACATGGGGGAGGAAAGCTCAGGAGGCCTCAGATATATACAAGGAACTACACAGGTAACTAAGGAATGCTGAGAGTGGAGAAATCATCTTCCACTGGGAAGAGCACACTAATTCATTATATAATTCCAATTATCAGTCATGAAAACATAAATATTAATAACATTATATAGAACAAGCAGGCTGAATATATGTACTTAAGAACAAAAACACATAGATGTATGTAACAAGAATTACTGTTGTTACATTATTACAAAATGTCATAAAATATAAATAGAAAAGGAAGGGTATTTCAGAGAGTCTGGAGGGAGGAAAGGGAAAAAAAGGAATAAGGTAATATCTCAAAAATAATAATTAGAAAGATATTGATTTTGGAGAGGAATAATGTACATAGTTGAACATTAATATGTATCGAACTCTTCTATTTTATTTTGATAACATTTTGAAAAGACTTTGTTACATTTATTTACTTTGTGTGTGTGTGTGTCTGTGTGTGTGTGTGTGTGTGTGTGTGTGTGTGTGTGTGTAACTCAGAAGACAACAATATGCTGGTTCTTGGAATCAATTCTTTCCTACCACATGGATTCCAGAGTATTGACCTCAAACCAGCAAGTTTAGAGGCAAACATCTTTTTTGCCTAGACTTTTATTCAAAGTATTGTATATTAAAAGATATAGTAGGACATTGCTCAGTTACTTTCAGAAGAATGAAAGAATTCCTTTAATGTAATAAGAACTTTTGGATCTCACTACGTTTGGCTTGACATTTTCTCTTAGAGCACCCAAGATGCAATTCAATCCTACACACTCTTTAGAGTTTAATTTAGATACTCATTTTCTACATGTTTCACTTTCTTGGTCTACTACACAATGTCTACTGAATTTTATGCATCTTTTCCCTCATTTGGTTTCTCTTATATTTACTGATATAAAAATACATGCCAAATTAAAATTTGTTCCTTGTGGGTAGTAACATTTTTAAGAATTCAGACTCAGACATGGAATTAGATGAACATTAGCCTGGAGGTTGAGGATGAAAAACGGAGCCAATTTTGATATATGATGCTGCCATTGATTAGTCATTCTTGCTTTGATTTAGAAATCAAACTCTAAATCTCTCATTCATTTTATCTGTTTTTGCGAACAGTTATTCTCTACTTATGTTTGAAGAATTCATAAATATTTTGACATATTTTTATGTTTGTCTGCTATTAATACACCAAGAACTCTGGCTTCATTGTAGGATCTGATTTGCAATTTTCACTGAGGATTTTGTTGCTAATTTTACACAGAAAAAAGTGTAATTCATATACGATATATTATATGTATACAATTTAAGTTGCAGTGTTTGTCTGTTTTCCTGTATTTCTGTCTTATATTTCTTATTGCAAACTTTTAGACAAATTTTCATTTTTTATTACATACTAAAGAATTTGATGTAATAAAAATAAGCTTTTTTAAAAAAATAATCACACTTCTATCCATATTTGAGAAAAGAGTAGACAAGTCAAGGGCAAGTGGGGCACAGTGCAAACTTTATAAATATCTGTGGAATGATTTAGAAAAGTTTATCTTGTAAGATAAAGCTCCTAAGCACAATGGAGATACAAAAAAGAAGAAATGATGATGATTGAAGAACAGAGATATCAGCCCACGCCAGCTGCATGTCAGAGGGCCAGTGTAACTTGAAGTGTGTGAGGAAGTGCAGTATATGTTTTGGAAACACTGGCCTCAGATGCTAGACCTTTGAAAAAAACAGGCATAAACATAAAGACTAAGGTGGGACTCTTCAAAGAAAACTTTTCACAAATAGGCACACCATGACAGTATTTTACCTTGCTTCAAGCTCACAGGTTTCACTGTCTTGATCGTGCCAGTAGACCTCAGACTTCCATTTAAACTCTGAATGTACACTAGGTCTGAGTGCTTCATGCTGATTTCTAAGCATCTCACCCTATTGTATGCCTCAGATCATTTTTATTGTTTAGACTTTAAGAGTAAATTATTTGTCTTTGATTGCTATGGCATGGGTGTTCTGGGAATATAATTTCTAATTTTGATATGAATTTCAAGTTGGAATATGGGCAACAAGCTGGTGGCTCCGTTGGAAATGCACACAGATTAGACAATCAAACAAGAAAAAAACTCCAATGAAAATCATTATAACAGAAGTTCTACACGTGAGGGCAGGAAATGGCATCTGTTATGCTCACCTGGAAGGATTTTACTTTTTGTTCACAAGGGAGTGGATGAAAAGGAAAGTGAAAAACACATGCAGAGAACACAGACATTGGGGGAGCAGGGTCAGTAATTAGGGGAGTTTGATGATGAGCTACAGATGGCAGATGCCAGAACTATATCATATCAATGAATTTCTATTTGGGGACTGTTTCATTATAGAAAAAACTTATCACATTGAAATTTCAGAGTGTGGCTGAAGATCCTAGCACATGGATTAGTAAGTGGTTGATGCTCTGTGATTAGAAAGAAGGGACTTTGTAGATTTTTACAGGGTATGCTGTAGTTGTAGAGAGAGGAACTGAATTGCCTTTGGCAAGACATTTCTTGAAAAGGCTCATTGGCCTCATGGGATTTTCACATGGTTACATTACTGATGTATGTCTAGCAATTGGGGGTCAACATGAATAGGAAAACCAGACAATTTTAATTTACTGTCAAATAATATGTGTTCCTTTCTAACTGCTAAGTTAGTCTTCTGTGGTTGAGAGAAATGAGAATGGAGAAGAGACATCAGGGTGTAAGTAGAACAGCAAAGGGAAATGCAACTATTGCATTCTGTATTTTCTTACGTTTCTTTTAAAGCCAAAGATGGTGAGAAAGATTTGTTCTTTCCCTGCATTCTATGCCCAATTGTGTCTCTATCTCTCCACTCACATTTCATTTTAAAGTTGACTGTGGAATAATTTTCACTCATGGTTTTACTCTAAAATTTAAGTGATAATTTTTGCTGCCTGCCTGAACCATATCCATTTGAACCGCTGGAGAATAGGGAACAGTATTTCGGAGACAAGGTGTGGTAGAATACAGTCATCTAATGATGAGTTGAAATAATCGTCAAACTCATTAAATCTAAAGAAACAAAAATGAGCCAGCATAAGAAACAAAGCACAGAGGGTAAAGAGAAGAAAAGCGAAGCACCTTTAATATTTTCCAACTACACATTACAGAAAAGTCAAAACCCTTCCAAACCAGCAGCTGCATGCAGCACTTAACAGACTGCTCAGAAGAAGGACGAAAACTGTGCATCTCTATTAACTCTGACCACAGTCTGACTTGAGTACTTACAACTGATATCCCTTAGCCTCTAGGGCGACATTCAAATGCAGGGGCAGAAACGAAACAGAGATGGCTAAGCTCAGAGGAGAGCATTTATGATAGTATTACGAACAGCTCATTTAAAAGGTTTTCAAAATATGGTTGCAATATTGTTCCATGACTTCATTCTAAAGACTCTTAAAAGCATTCTTCTCAAAAATTGTGAGCTCATAAACACCATTCTCTCTGCTTCTTTCTTTTTTAGTTATACACTGTAGGTTTCAGCAGAAACAAAAAAAAATGGAAAGAAAAATGTTTGGTTTCAAGATAGGTTTCACATTCTGGCTTTGATTATCTTGTAGCAAAAAGTCTTAAGTAATAATCAGTTTTTAAATAGATATTTACATTGCTAAAAAGATGTCAACATTCTTTTGATGTAGGGGGATGGGTATATTTATCTCTATGTTCTGCCATCTGGATATATAAG
Source organism: Apodemus speciosus (assembly GCA_002335545.1). NCBI lineage: Eukaryota > Metazoa > Chordata > Mammalia > Rodentia > Muridae > Apodemus > Apodemus speciosus. The sequence goes on along the minus strand of BDUI01009154.1, from coordinate 30,067 downwards.
AAAATTTCCTCCTTTTTTATATTAATTATTTATTGACTTTACATCCTGATTACAGCTTCCTCTTCCTACTTTCCTCCAAGTCCCTCCCTCTCACCTTAGCTCTCCACTTATCCAACCCTCTTCCCTTTCTTTGCAGGAAAGAAGAGGTTTCCCATGTATATCAACCAACCTTGGCAGTAAGACTTCTTGCATCTTCTTCTATAGAGGCTACATTGGGTAACCCGGTTAGAGAAAAGGGTTTCAAAGGCAGGGAAAGAGGACTAAAACAGCCAGTGCTCTAGATTTAGAGGTCCCATATAAAGATTCAGCTTCAGAACTGTTACAAATGTGCAGAAGACCTAGGTTAGTCCCAGGCATGCTTTCAGGTTGGCAGTTCAGTATCTATGAGCCTCTAACTGACACAGGTTAGTTGAGTCTATAGGCTTTCTTGTTTTATCATTTACCCCTCTGGCTCTTTCAAAACTTCCTCCCCCTCTTCCACATGATTAACCAGGTTCCAGTTAAGGTTTGGCTGGGGGGGGGGTCTCTGCATCTGTTACCATCAGTTATTAGGTGAAGCCTCTCTGATGCCAGGTATGCTAGGCTCCTCTCTGCAAGTACAGCAGAATATCAATAACAGTGTAGGGGTGGACTCCCTCTCATGGAATGGGTCTTAAGCTGAGCCAGACCATTGTTGGCCATTCTCTTAAATTTGTCTCTGTCTTTTAACTCTTGCACATCTTGTAGGCAGGGCAAATTGCAGGTCTAAGGTTTTGTTGCTGGGTTGATATCCCAATACTTCAATTCCCCCATCGGAAGTCTTATCTTGGTACAGTAGATGGCAGATTCAGACTCCATATATCCTCTTCTAGGAGTCTTAGCTAGGGTCACTCTCATAGATTCCTGAAATTTTTATTAATTGCAAACATTTCTTTGAATACATGCATGAGCTTAGCACTTTACTTTCTTAGGCTTTCTTGTGGGCCAACATGAAAGAATGTGAAAACTTAAAATATTTTAAACTGTCAGAGTGTTTAATAACTGTCATCTTCTTAATAGTAGTTTTTTCTACTCTTCAATTAGATGTTTCTATTTGATGGTTTATAGCTAATATATTGCAATTGTGAAAGAATATTTTTCTACTTAAATACTTTGTAAAATTTCCTCTATAAACAGTAGGTATCTTCTCCAAGTTTCTTCTCATAGCCTGTAAAGTTAATGCCCCCAGATGAGAAGAGTATTCTATCAAAAGTATGGAGAAATGTGATAAGACCTCTCTGCTAGATAAGAAAACACCTTTACTAAAGCCGTGTAATAATACATAAATACTATTTTTGGCCTTTCAGTGTATAGCTGTACCTGCAGCAGAAAGTTATATAGACTTGTTTGTATTTGAAGATTTGATAACATAATTAATAAGATTAATAAATACATGAATGAAAGTAAATATTGAATAAAATGGAACATTACCATGAATCTTTATTTTGAACTCTTTAAAACCAAACACTAGCATATACATGCCATACTGCATAAATATGAACTACTATAATATGGATCTTCTCAACTATGTGTCAATATTTGATGACAGCAAATATGTACCTACACCTATACCTATACAATGTGTGTATGTGCTTGTGTGTGTGTGTGTGTGTGTGTGTGTGTGTGTATCTGGTGTAACATTCACATGCTATTATCATATTTTCCTTGAAGTAAAAAAAATTAAGCTATTTTTCTCTTATTTTTCATTAATTATTTGAGGAAACATACAATATATTTTGATTATATTCAGTTCACTCTACAAATCTTCCTTGTCTTCCCTGTTTGCCTGATTTCATGTCCTCATTTTATTTTAAAGGCATGGAGTATAATTTGGGCTTCATTCATACTTGGGTGTATGGCCATTCACTGCCCCTACCACACTCTTAAAGAAAACCAACTCTCCTTCTCCTAAGTGTTATTGTTTGCTAGTATCTCTTCTGCTAGCAATGTGATTGCATGCCTACCTCCTATTCCATGCCAGCATGTATTTGAACAGATCTTGTGCACACTACTAAAACCACTCTGAGTTCATATGAGCAACTGCACTGTTGTGTCCAGAAAACCATTTTTCTTCTACCCACTGCTTCTGGTACTGACAGTATCCCCAATGCCATTCTTCAACTATCTCTGAATCTAGAAAACAGGGGGCATGGAAACATTCAGCTCTAAGTAGTGTGAGTGTTGTCTAGATTTTTCTCAATTGTAGGTCTCTGTGTTTATTGTAAACTGAAAAAGAAGCTTCTCTGAGAAGAACAGAGTAATGAAAACATAACTTATGGCTGTAAGCTATAATCTTAATACTATGCTTATTTTGAAGTGTAATAGTTGCAGATTTTACTGTAGGGCCTCATGATGTATGTAACTAGAGGATCTTATCCTGATTAGTGATCAGGTATTGTTTCACACTGTAGAGTAGGGAATGATTCCAGGGAGAAAATGTTGTTTCCACTTAGCATGGGTAGCACCTTCTAGCACTATGAAAACAATCAGTAAGAATTGTGCTTTCAGGTAAGAGACAGCTTACATTTTTTTATGTTCAGTGAATTGAGAATTTTTTCTTGAAAAAGAAAGTAAAACATTTTATGATGAAATTGAATATTTACATGGAAATATTTCTGACAAAATTGAAGAAATATATAGAAAAACACGTTAAAATTGACAATTTTCATGGAAAATTAAAGAGTAAAATGGTAGACATAAAAAACATTGTTAAATTAATTGAAAAAGGAAGTAGAAGCATTTTATGATAGAATTGAAGATTTACATGGAAAATATTTCTGATAAAATTGTAGAAAATATAGACTAATATGTTAAAATTGAAGATTGTCACAGAAAATTATAGATAAATGGTAGGCATAAAATATTTCTAAGTTGATGAAAGTGGAGTTATAAACATTTTCTGATAAAATTGAAGATTTGCATGGAAATTATTTCTGATAAAATTGAAGAAATATATAGAAATATATGTTAAGATTGACTATTTCATGGAAAAATTATACAGATAAAATGGTAGGCATAAAAACATTACTACATTAATTGAAAGAGGAATTATAAATATTTTCTGATAAAATTGAAGATTTATATGACAAATCTTTCTGTTAGTCTATATCTTTTTTTATTGGGGAATTGAGTCCATTGATGTTAAGAGATATTAAGGAATAGTGATTGTTGCTTCCTGTTTTTTGATATTATTCTTATGTTTGTGTGGTTACTTTCTTTTGAGTTTGTTAGAAGATTACTTTCTTGCTTTTTCTAGAGTGTAGTTTCCCTCTTTGTGTTGAGGTATTCCCTATTATCCTTTGTAGGGCTGGATTTGTGGAATGATATTGTGTAAATTTGGTTTTACCATGGAATATCTGGGTTTATCCATCTATGGTGATTGAGAGCTTGGTTGGGTATAGTAGCCTGGGCTGGCATTTGTGTTCTCTTAGGGTCTGTATGAGATCTGCCCAGGATCTTCTAGCTTTTATCATCTTTGCTGAGAAGTCTCGTGTAATTCTGATAGGCCTGCCTTTACAAGTTACTTGACCATTTTCCCTTACTGCTTTTAATATTCTTTCTTTGTTTAGTGCATTTAGTGTTTTGATTATTTTGTGCCAGGAGGAGTTTCTGTTCTGGTCCAGTCTATTTGGAGTTCTGTAGGTTTCTTGTATGTTCCTGGGCATTTCTTTCTTTAGGTTAGGGAAGTTTTCTTCTATAATTTTACTGGCCATTTAAGCTGTAAACCTTCAAACTTTTCTCTACCTATAATCCTTAGGTTTGGTCTTCTCATTGTGTCCTGGATTTCCTGGATATTTTGGGTTACAAGCTTTTTGCATTTCGAATTTTGTTTGACTGTTGTGTCAATGTTTTCTATGGTATCTTCAGCACCTGAGAGTCTTTCTTCTATTTCTTGTATTCTGTTTCTAAAGCTTGTATCTATGACTCCTGATTTCTTTCCAAGGTTTTCTATATCCAGAGTTGTCTCCCTTTGTAATTTCTTCATTGTTTTACTTCCATTTTTAGATCCTGGATGGTTTTCTTCAATTCCTTCACTTGTTTGTTTGTGTTTTCCTATAATTCTTTAAGGGACTTTTGTGTTTCCTCTTTAAGGGCTTCTACCTATTGACCCATCTTCTCCTGTATTTCTTTAAGAGATTTTTGTGTTTCCTCTTTAAGGGCTTCTACTTGTTGACCTATGTTCTCCTGTATTTCTTTAAGAAAGTTATATCATTCTTGAAGTCCTCTATCAGTATCATGTGATGAGACTTTAAATCCAACTCTTGCTTTTCTGGTGTGTTAGGGTATACTGGATTTGCTCTGGTGGGATAACTGGGTTCTGATGTTGCCAAATAGCCTTGGTTCATGTTGGTAGGGTTCTTGCACTTTCCTTTCACCATCTGGTTATCTCTGGTGTTAGTTGGCCTTGCTGTCTCTGGCTGTAGCTTGTTCATCTTATGGGCCTGTAAGCTTGTATCCATACTCCTGGGAAACCAACTCTATTCTGGTAGGGCCTGTGCACAGAAGGCTGTGGAGCTGCCTGGCTCCCTGGTGCAAATGGAGGCCAGAAGACTACTGTCCCAGCAGTACCACTGATCATATGCCCCCATGCTCTTAGCTACTCCCTTCCAGACAGATGGTGGAAATCTCACTTCCGCGCTCAGAACTGAAAGCCCTGCTCAGAGATAACTCTCTCCTGGCCATCTATGCACAGAAGGCTTTGGAGCTGCCTGGTTCACTGGTGCAAATGGCAGACAGAAGACTCTTTTTTTTTTATTTTGTTTTTAAGTATAGGGTCCAGAGACTAAGCCATCAACGAATGGGTACAGATGGTTCTAGCCAAAAGAGTGGCAGAGGATAGCCTTGTCGGGCATCAGTGGGAGGAGAGGTCCTTGATCCTGTGAAGGCTCAATAGAGGCCCCAGTGTGTGGAAATCGAGTGGGGGTCATGGTAGTAGTTTGGGTGGAGGAGCATATTCTTAGAGTCAGGGGGTGGGAAGATGGGCTGGGACTTTTTGGGGAGGTGCAAAACTGGGAAGGGGTATAACATTTGATGTGTAAATGAAGAATATATTCAATAACAAAAAATAAAATAATAAAAAAAGAATAGGGTCTTAATGTCTCTTGTGGACAATTACAAAGACTGGCATTAGTTGTAATATTTGGGGTCTATTGATTCCCACTAGCCAGTAATTCAAATAGGGGTAAAATTTTTGACACAGGGATTTTCTTAGCCTGTGGTATCTAGTGATGGCATGGTTACCCTATTTTACAGAGCAACTACACATACCTCTTTCTTTAATGACATCTGAGCTGAGAAAAAAGAGGGAATCGTGCAGATATCCCACTTAGGGCTTAGTATTATATAGTTTTATTTTTCAGTTCTCATCCCCATGGTCATGTGCTTGTGTATGCGTATCTGGAAGAGTGGTGATTTCTATATGAGTTTTTCTAAACACTAATTACAGCGATGCTAAATCATAATTACAATTTGCTAGAGCAACTCAAAGTATTCTGCTCTAATTACATTCTCTGTGTTAATGAAATACAATATATGTTATGTGCCTGCTTATGCATTCCCCATCTACCCACAGCCATATGGAAAAAATCTGGAAGAATCAATGCAGAAGAGTAGAAAACAAAAATGGACAGGGCAGTAATAGTCTGGGCCTATTAGTTTAAAAACTTTATATGCTTTGGTCTTTCTCACCAGCACAGGTCCCCTGCTAATAATAAACATGCCTAGAGGGCTCAAATCAATATCCTGGCAGCAAGGCTTCCTTTCCATTACTTCTCTTTCTTCTTTTGTAACTTATTTCCTTGCCTGAATTAAGAACTAAAGGATGGAAGAGTTTAATGATGCGGATGTAGGAAAACATGATTCAAGGTTACCACCTCATTTGATTTAATTCTCTGTCTTTCATTACCAGGTCAGAGTAAAACAATGTAAGCCAAGTTAACTAAAACATGTATAATTTACATAATTTTATTTTCATTTTAAAATATTATTTCATTCAGAAATAATGAATTTTTACATATTTTACCCTGTCTCCTATATTTTCTGTTTCTTGAATTAGATTATTTAATTAATAACTGATTCGACATTGAAATTATTAATTTGATTGCATTTTATTCTATCAGATTTTCCTGTGGTGCCTGCAGTCTTCTGTCCCATGAAATATCCACAAAATAACCAATAACACATTTCATTTAGTGGTCATATGTTCTAGGTTTCTTGTTATATGAATTCCTCAGTCATCTCCTATTTTTGAAAAATCTTAAAATATTTTAAAATTTTTTTGTTGAGTTTCTGTTCTCTAGTTGTGTTTTCTGACAAGTTTCTGTTGATTGAAGAGAATTATGACTCTTTGAAAGATGGTTGAAGCAACTGTTTTCTATCATATCACAGTGCTTGAATGAACATGCATAATCAGTCTCACTGTTAAACATGATCACAAACTGAGACAGAAATTACCAGATTTCTCCACTAGGACATGACTCTTTCCTTTTCCTTCTTTCTAGAGTGTATTTCTTGGGAATTATAAACAACATAATTTACATGTAATTACTTGGGAGTTCCAGAGCCAATTTAAACCATGGAAAATATTAGAGTCAAATATATATTCAACCAATCATAAAATGATCTAATGATAATACAGGTATATTAGAATACCTGTATATATGACTAATTGCATATATCTATACAATCTATCTTTGAATGTAACATATATTTCTATTCATGTATATAAAACCTATGTATTTTTCCATGTACTTACATTTCAGGGGCAAATGACCTCTAGTGACCCAGAGAAAAATAGAAAAGTTTACAAGCAAGCCTAAAAGTTTTCAAAAAAAAAAATCCTATGAAACTTTGTTAAGTCAGTAATACTGCAGAAGCAGCAGAATCAATGCCAAAGAAAGAACACTATAAAAACATTGATGGAGGAGACTAGAAGTAGAAATGATTCTCTGGACTAAAGTGTTCTTTTTCAAAGATATATATAGGAAACTATCTTAGGAGTTATATATTGCTTATAATAGCAATACTAAAATACAAATACATGAAATATGGGATTTACAGGGAACTGAGCAGCAAAGAGTAATCTCTTTAAAACAGATTTATAATGAATATTTTCACTAAAAACTGTAATACCTGCTTTGTCTTGTATTTTAGATATAACTTTCTATTTGGTATAAAATTTTCCATTATTACTAGTAAAAGAAATGCTTTGACTTTAAATACTTTTTGCAATATTATTCATAAAATCACTGGCTGGCCTGCCGAGTTGAAGACATCATTTTTTTATTCAATATATTCTTTATTTACATTTCAAATGATTTCCCCTTTCCTGGCTCACTGCTCCTGCAAAGTCCCACATGCCCTTTTCCCTCCCCCCTATTCCCCTATCCACCCCTTCCCTCTTCCCTGTTCTGGTATTCCCCTATACAGAAGCACTAAGCCTTTCCAGAACCAGGGGCCACTCCTTCCTTCTTCTTGGACATCATTTGATATGTGGATTGTGTCTTGGGTACTCCCAGGTTCTAGGCTAATATCCTCTTATTAGTGAGTGCATACCATGAGTGTTCTTTTGAGACTGGGTTACCTCACTTAGGATAATGTTCTTCAGCTCCATCCATTTGTCTAAGAATTTCATGAATTTGTTGTTTCTAATGGCTGAATAGTACTCCATTGTGTATATATACCACATTTTTTGTATTCATTCCTCTGTTGAGGAACATCTGGGGTCTTTCCAGCTTCTGGCTATTATAAATAAGGCTGCTATGAACATAGTGGAGTATGTATCCTTATTACATGTTCGGGAATCCTCTGGGTATATGCCCATGAGTGGTATGGCAGGGTCCTCCAGAAATCATCATGCCCAGTTTTCTGAGGAACTGTCAGACTGATTTACAGAGTGGTTGTACCAGCAGTGGAGGAGTGTTCCTCTTTCTCCACATCTTTGCCAACACCTGCTGATTCCTGAGTTTTTAATCTTAGCCATTCTGACTGATGTGAGGTGAAATCTCAGGGTTGTTTTGATTTGCATTTCCCTAATGACTAAAGATGTTGAACATTTCTTAAGATGCTTCTCAGCCATCCAAATTTCTTCAGGAGAAAATTCTTTGTTTAGCTCTGTACCCCATTTTTAATAGGGTTGTTTGACTCTCTGGAGTCTAACTTCTTGAGTTCTTTGTATATATTGGATATTAGCCCTCTGTTGGATGTAGGGTCAGTGAAGATCTTTTCCCAATTTGTTGGTTGCCATTTTGTCCTTTTGAGAGTATCCGTTGCCTTATATAAACTTTGTAATTTTTTGAGGTCCCATTTGTCAATTATTGATCTTAGAGCATAAGGTATTGGTGTTCTGTTCAGGAACTTTCCCCCTGTGCCGATGTCCTCAAGGATCTTCCCCAGTTTCTTTTCTATTAGTTTCACTGTGTCTGGCTTTAAGTGGAGGTCCTTTACACTTGGAGTTCAGCTTAGTACAAGGAGATAAGAATGGATCAATTTGCATTCTTCTGCATGCTGACCTCCAATTGAACCAGCACCATCTTCGACAAAGGAGCTGAAAACATCCAGTGAAGACATCATTTTGCCAACACCTAGGTAAAAGTGGCCAAGCCCTCTTCCAAACAAACAGAAATAATGGCTGTGCATTTGAAATTTATGTGTGGATGCACAGGAGTTGTAAGTAACCAGGACTTCATGCCACAGTAGCACAGAACAGGCCAAAGTCCAGCTAGTGTGACAAAAGATAATTGCAAAGAAAAGTTATTTGTGAAAGTAAAGAAATTGATAGAGCGATTCTATATAAACTGATCTATATCAAACAAATCCTGGCACAGAAACCTGCATAAATTAGAAAGATTTAGAAAGACTTGAAGATTTCTTGAATTTATGATTATTCAGCATTTCTTCAGATTTTGATCTCAGATTATTGATGCTCTGTTCCTTTTCTTGGGCTGCCATGTGATAATGTTTGAGACTTGATGTGATAGTTTTTGTTTTATTTTACTGAGTTATTATTATTATTATTATTATTATTATTATTATTATTATTATTATTACTTTTGTTCTGTTTGTTTTTCTCTAAGATTTCTGTTCTATTCTAATAAGAGCCAGAACGGGAGTGGATCTGGAATGGAGTGAGGTGAGGAGGAAATGAGAGGAGGAGAGGGGAAACTATAATCAGGATATTTAGTATGAGAAAAGATTCTATTTCTAATAAAAATGATAAAGGAATTGTTAGAGTCGTGGAAGGCAGATTAACACAGTTTCTTATGCTTGGTTGTGGCACATTTTCCTACATATGATTCTAGGTCTGAATTGAAATAACTAATTAATTTAATAGTCTCTTAACAGTTTGCAGAATATAAATGTACCAATACTAATTTAGGACTATTAATAGTTCAATAAATAACACAACATTGTGTTTGCTTAATTCCCTGATCGTTTGGAATGACCAGTAAAATACTACACATCTGACACTGTTGTCAGTATATTGCTTAATCTTAATATTAGCACAGTGAATTCTCAAAATAATTTATAATCATTAATTAGTCATAGTGTGTCACACTGAGTAAAGAAATGTGAAGTTATCAGAAATTAAGTTACAAATAATGTAGCTGGCTATCCTGAAGGAATTACTCCTTACAAGTAAATGTGCACTTCAAATTATCATTTATTAATTTGTGGGACTTTTGAGCTTCTTGCACTGATAAGTACAAGTTCATGTAATTAATGTTGAAGTGCACCTCTTTTATAGCTTTATTTCTGCTTTTTTTTCTTTTTTAGACATTAGGCTATTCTCTGTTATGAAAATCTTAACTCCGAATTTGATTAGCTTTTCTATTGTCCTTGAAGTTACAGATTAAAAGTTTAAAGAAAGAAAAGCTTTCAGCATACCATAGATCATGTTTTCCTTTTCTCTAGGCCACAATGTATGTATTTATTGATGGTTTTGTTTATCCTGAAACTTGCTTAGGAAATATCTGATAACTGTTTGTTTCAAAACACTCCCAAGTAGCTTTGTTACCTTTTTTAATGAAGTCTATATTTTCCAAAAATTATGTAACATGTGCCATTTCTAATATATTAGTCATTTGCTAGAAAAACTTCCTGAAGTTAATAGTGTTCCTTTCTCACCTTTCCTAAACCATGAGCTTACAAGAAAGAAACAAAACAGAGTTTCCCACTACACTTAAGGAGCTCAAACTTTTTCAGAGTTTCCATATTAACTTAACGGCTATTTTCCACCAATTTTCATACCCATTAAATAACTTTCCAATACCTCAATAAATCATTTTGTCATTCTAATTGTGACAAGACACTTTTCAATGCTAACATAATTTCCTCTACTAATGACTTCAATTCTTGTAGGGAACTAAGAGTAAAGACATTCATATGAAACAATGTAGATTCATATTTTTAAGACTTTGGTTTATAGTAGATAATTGGAGTGTATTGTAATGGGAGGAGAAAAATCTAGAGATGGACATAATTTATTAAGGAAAGAGAAGGATTGGAGTGCAGGAGAAGAAAAATGATCTTACTTGGAAGAGAGTAAGCTTCATGCCAGTTTGTTTTTGTCACATTATCTAAGTCATATGTGCTTCGATGTCTTAGAAGAAATGAAATACAGTGAAGGAGTATTGCTGCGTTTATTTTCTAATAATTATATCTCAGATAAGAAACCTGTATCATCTATATTGCAGATACATAAAGGACTGTTTATACATACAGAAATGCCAATACTCTTTCTGCTTTTATGTATAGCCATAGAATATATAGAAAGTATAATCTGTATATTCAGAATTATACCCTGAACATATGAAACTACTGATCGATGACTATTTTGAAGAAATTCATGATCTGACTGAATAGAAGAACTATTTATAAATAGAAGTAGTAGAACCTCTTGGGAAGGAGGTTACTGGTTTTCACTGGGTAATAAAGCAGAACACTAACCCCTGGTGAAAATAATCTAACACCTAGCTTCATCAGGGACAATGAGTACAGAGATTTAAGTCCTAAATTCATTTGTTTATATCTTTTAAATTTTTTCTCTTTTCTTTTATTGGTTATTTTATTTACTAACATTTCAAATGTCCCCTTTCTGGTTTCCTCTCTTAAAACCGCCCATCCCATCCCGCCTCATCTCTACCTCTATGAGGGTGCTCTCCCACCCACCCACTCCTGCCTCACCACCCTAGCATCCTGCTATGCTTAATATGGCCTGTTAATTGTATCTTGGGTATTCCAAGTATTTGGGCTAATAGCCACTTATCAGTGAGAACATACAATACATTTTCTTTTGTGACTGGGTTACCTCACTCCAGATAATATTTTCTATTTCCATCCTTTTGCCTGTAAATTTCATGAAATCATTGTTTTTAATAGTTGAGTAGTACTCCACTGTGTAAATGTACCACATTTTCTGTGACTATTCTTCTGTTGAGGGACATCTGCGTTGTTTCCTCTTCTGGCTATTAAAAATAAGGCTTCTATAGACATAGTAAACCATGTATTTGTGTTTTAATTTGTATGTGTGTTAATTCATTTACCTAACAAATATTTTGTGATTCAATATTTAATATGTTTAGTTCAATATTCTAGGGATTAAGTAGAATAGGTAAAATTCTCTTAGTATTATAAACTGAATTATTCCTCAGTGTTACTGTAAATCAAAAGTTTTCTGTCTGAAACACATCTCGCCTGTTTGGTACTAGATATGCAGAAAAAATCTACCTAATACATAAATATCAGGTAACTTGGAGAATGCATTCAGTACTGCTAATTTAGAAATCTGCATCTCCAGATCATTCGAATGTAATATAAGTTTTCGTACTCTTAGTATGATTATGATAAATTGTGTCAGAGAATACAGTAAGGAACTAGGAAAATATTATTATTTTTTGTCTCTTATGGAAAATACTTCCATTTAAAACTTCCTGGTGGTTTGTGTATGAAATTCATAGGTTTTCCGTAAAGTAAAATACTTTTGTCTTTTTTGAATATCAAATCACATTAAGTTTTTTTTTTTTCACAGCTAAGAGTTTTGGAATTTTGTCTTATACTCTGTCACTTTCCATTTGTCTTTGGCCACTGGATTTAGCTAACCACACCAGCCATTGTCTGAGATATGTGAAGACGGAGTAAAAACACATTCATTTTGACTGCTACAATCAAATGGAACTGATATTATGCAGATCATTTGGTATGTATATCCAGTTCACGTTGATAAAAGAGAGTTTTCTATTTATAAATAGAAGTAGAAGGTAAAGCAGAATAGAATCTGTTATGTATATCCAGTTCACATTAATAAAAGAGTAGTTTTCACTTTAAAAAAAAAACCCTTCTGGTTTGAAAAAACAAATCCGATGTATTTTTTACTATTCAAAATGCTACAGCTAAAAAAATCACACTTTAATTTTCCTAAGTAATTAGGAAAAAACTTAGGAAATGTATATTAGAACTAGTAATCATTGTCTCATAAAATCATGCAGCATACATTTTGAATCCCATGATTCATCAGAAATTATTTGTTAGTAATTTTACTGTGGTAGTTGCAAAATTAGATCTGCTATCCTATGAATTAGGAGACTCTCTCATTTCCTTTACTCACATGGATTCAAGTCATGTTGTGATACATTTTAAATATAGTAGGAAATATGATTATCATTGTAACTAGAACTTCCAGTTTTAAGTCACATAATTAACACATTTTATTACCCTTTATTTATCATTCATTCTACAGCTATTGATCTATGACTTCTCATTTAAAATGTTTAAAATGTTCTCTTTTAAAATATTTTAAAAGCATTCTTTAATAATTTTCTTAATTTGTGATTTTAAAATAGCTAAAGTTAATTTTCCAACTATACTTATTTAAATTTACATGAGACTATATATATATATATATATATATATATATATATATATATAAAGTTTTACTGTTGTCTAAGAAAAGAAAAGAGCTTATCATGTAAGCTCTTTTTTTTTTTCTCTGATAGACAGAGGATTTCTGAATCCTAGTCTTGACAAGTGCGGGAGGACTTGAATTTGTATATTAATTGCTTTTCATTATTTCTTCTATGGCTATTAAATAATTTAGTTCTATATTTATCTAGCTTTTTTTCCCCTGCACAAACTTTTTAAACATATAAAAAAGTAATTAGAACATGGTCTCTGGCCGCTCGTCATTTAATGAAATCGCCTTATAAGGAGCCATCCTTACAGCACTACCATAGTGTGCTAAAAAATTTAATTTTCATGCACTGCTTCTTCCAGCTCTGTCAAGAATGCTGAGAAAACTAAAATGACTTGTAAGTTAACTTTATCACCTATAAAGATCGAATCATCTTTGTGTTAACTGAAGCTCGTCGAGGATGACGTGTGGAATAAAAGGCTTCTAAAAGGAGTGTACAAATATGGTGGTGAATAATTAATTCATCACTCCCCTTGAGCCATTTGGGATTGTGTGAGTCTAAGATGAGAAGCAACTTGATTCGGAAGACTTGGAAGAACTTAAACATTATGAAGTTGGTAAAAACTTCTGAATCAACAAATGGTAGTTATATGAAAAAGTCGTAATCTAGAACAACAGGGCAGGATTGGGGATGAAAGTGAGGTTCTTGGAAGAATAAAACATTTTCTCTATCTTTTCAAATTGATTCGATTTTTGACCTGATAGGTGCTCTCTGTATTCTGTGAGTTCTATGGTCTTGAGAGTTCCTGATTATGGACACTAATAGATACAGCACATCCCGAATTCCTAAATACAATCACTAATAGATACAAGAATCCTCAAATTCCTGATTTTAGTCAGTAACAATTCATCCCAAATTCCCCAATTACAGTCAATGTACCCAGAATTTCTGGATTACTGTCTCTGATAAATGCAAGACATCCCAAATTCTTTGATCCTTTTGTGAATGGGTAAAATTTGTTCTTCATATCTTTTTATTTTTTTTTCTTCATATCTTTTTAGATAAAACTTACCAGGGCCAACCGCCCTTTCCCCACTCCCTAATTATAATTACAATAGGTACTTCAAATGTCATTATCCTGAATGCATTTACCTGTTAATTTGTAGGATAAGCAGGGAGACTTCCAGGGAAGTCTAAGATATTATGATGGTTTGCACCAATGTAGAAGATCCTATTAACTTGAAAAAAGATACAAATAATTTCTGCTAATCAAAACTGTATACTTAACTAAAATAATTCTGTAATTAGGTAGTGAGTAGAAAGCAACCATAATAAAGAAGGTCACTTTGAAAATAAAAGAAACCAAAAGCCTATTTACTGAGGATCTCATGTACGACAGAAACCCACAGATTCAGGGGGCTGCAGAGAATTATTTATGGTTGAACATGCTAATCAATTACACCAAATAAATGGTAGAAATCACCCCCTTACACACATTTGTTATAAGTTTATTCTATCATTAATGCATGGAAATTCTATTTGCTCTTCTGTCTTCTCTCACCTTTGTTTACATACAATGTAGACTACAACAAATTTTTTATGAACAGGCATTTATTTGCCTCTCATAAGCTATCCCAAGTTGCCTTAAATTAATATTCTATAATGAACAATATATTATTACCAAATACAAGTTATTTTTCTGGTTAATTTATTTATCAATAAAGCTGTATGCTCATTTATGATACACATTTCCTTGGTTTATGATAGTGAATCAAGTGATTGTAGTATGGGTGTTTAATATTTATTTCTTTTTTCAATTTATTATTATTTTATTAGATATATTCTTTATTTACATTTCTAATGATTTCCCCTTTCCTGCTTCCCCCCACCCCGGATTATCCCATGAGCCATCTCCCATCCTCCTGTTCCCTAATCAACCCTCTCCAGGTTCCCTGTCCTCGTATTCCCTTACACTGCTACATCAAGCTTTTCCAGGACAAGGGGCCTCTTCTCCCTTTGATGTCCAACAAGGCCATTCTCTGCTACTTATGTGTCTGGAGCTGTGGGCACCTCCATGTGTACTCTGGTTAATGGTTTTGTCCCTGGGAGCTCTGGGAGTACTGGGTGGCTCATATCATTGTTCCTTCTATGACACTGCAAATCCCTTTCGTTCCTTGGGACCTTTCTCTAGCTCCCCCATTGGGGATCCTGTGCTCAGTTCAATGGCTGGCTGAGAGTGTCCCGCTTTGTATTTGTCATGCACTAGCAGAGTCTCCTAGGTTAGAGCTATATCCAGCTCTAGTCAGCAAGTACTTTGTGGGCATCGATAATAGTGTCTGGGTTTTGTAACTGTATATAGGATGGATCCCTAGGTGGGGCAGTCTCTGGATAGTTTTTCCCTCAGACTCTGCTCCACACTCTTGTCACTGTATCTCCTTCTGTGGGTATTTTGTTCCCCCTTCTAAGAATCACCAGAGTATCCATACTTTGTTCTTCCTTCTTCTTGGGCATCATTTGATATGTGAATTGAGATTTATTTCTTATGTTAAAAGTATAAAATGCAGAAATTATTTTAACATACAAAAATAACTTCTGAAAACTGTAAACTGTACTACAGGATGTTGAACACAGGATAAAGCTCAGTAGTTCAATGTTTAGGCTGCTCTTCTAGAGAACAAAAGGTCCATTTACAGACACCACATGGCTCAGAGATAACTGTAATAGTAGATCCAGTTGTTCTCATGCCCACTTCTGTCTTTTGTGGCCCAGAGAAGCCTGAGATGCACAGACATGAAGGTATAAAGCTCATACAAATTGAATAAAATTTATTTTCTTAAAAAGAGTACAGAGAGATTATGTAAAATATATACTGGAAATACTAGAAGGTATTACACAATAAAACATTTTATACAGGAAAGAACTCTATGAAGAGTGAAGAAGTTATTTATCAGTTGAATGAAATAGGTTTTTAATTAAAGTTTTATCATATCTTATGTTAGAGAGACAAATGTTTCATGTATGCAAAATACACATATTGTGGTAAGGGCAAAAGTCAAAGAATGAAAGCACCAGTAACAATTTAAATAATACTGGGGAATCTTCTGGGTATATGCCCAGGAGTGGTATGGCTGGGTCCTCTGGAAGTATCATGTCCAGTTTTCTGAGGAACCGCCAGACTGATTTCCAGAGTGGTTGTACCAGCTTGCAGTCCCACCAGTAGTGTAGGAGTGTTCCTCTTTCTCCACATCCTCACTAACACCTGCTGTTTCCTGAGTTTTTAATCTTCGCCATTCTGAGTGGTGTGAGGTGAAATCTCAGGTTGTTTTGATTTGCATTTCTCTAATGACTAATGATGTTGAACAGTTTTTAAGGTGCTTCTCAACCATCCAAAGTTCTTCAGGTGAGAAGTCTTTGTTTAGCTCTGTACCCCATTTTTGATAGGGTTATTTGGTTTTCTGGTGACTAACTTCTTGAGTTCTTTGTATACATTGGATATTAGCCCTCTGTCAGATCTTTCCAAGGACTTTATGTAGTAGATGTTCTAAAGGAGTATTTTAGATGTTCATAGGAGTATTTTAAATAGGCACATAACAAAATTATATACTCATTTTAGGACTGGCATTCTGGAACCAGATGAGACAAGATTGAATATGGACTAAATGAGTCATAAAATATGCTTGATTTATGACAGCACTGTCTGTCAACAGATAACAGGAATATGGCAGTGATGGGCAAAATGAAAGCATAAGCATAAAAGGTTTTCATGAGGAATGAATCGACCCCAGCAATTGGATCCTTGCTTAAAGCTAATAATACATTTTTAAAATATGATATTTATCATTAATTATTACATGTATAACTTTTAGCATGGTTGTTTAAATTTATCAGTGATGTCTAAATAGTAGATCAATTTATAACATTGATGGATTGGAAGTAAGATGGAGGTGACTATTCTATTTTCTGTGGTAGGACATTCTAGAGTCAGTGATAAAATGCTTACTATTTCCTCTTCCTATAATAAAACTTAAAAATTTACATAATTGAATTCAACAACACAAAAAGGTTATATAATCAGTCATGAATTTATTTAACTTTGTAGATTAACAAAGAAAATATTTAATTACTTATTCATTTATTAAACACTTATTCTCCACTTGGAAGGTAGTTTCTAGCAAACACATAATATTTAAAAATATGTAAAAATAAACAAGTAAATAGAAATGAGAATACGTAATGGTTCTTTTGTTAATTGACTGGGAAAATTAGAGGATGTTCAAGACACAGGGAAAGTTATCACTATTTTTTTTTTGCTCATAATAATCAGAGAAGTGGGCATATGAGACCAATATTTATGAACATATTAATAAAGTTATGAGTTTAGGGAAAGAGAATTATGGGACCTTATACGTAATATGGAGAAATCCTCCTCTATCTACTCTCGATTATGAAGAAATAGACACAGATTAAGGGCATCTCACCACTTACACTGGATGGATGTCATTTGTGTCTTCTCTCCCATATATCCTAATGATAATCTTGGGAAGAAGTATTTATTTCTTCCTTATCCTAGGGGAATAAAATTCTAGAATTCCATCAGACCCTCTGTTACTTACTTACTTACTTACTTACTTACTTACTTACTTACTTACTTAGTTACTTACTGTGTACTTAATATACTTGTTGCATATTTTATGGGAAATGTGTAGAAGATGCAATATTTTTTCACTACTTCTAATACTAATATTTTCATATAATAGGAATACTCTAGGAAAGTAGTAAATTGCACTTTTAGTAACATACCAGTGATTGTTATTTGAAATGGTATGAAATACAATTTCACCATCATTATGAGTATTGGAATGAGGTGGTAGTATCACTTGTCTCAGAATCAGATTTCAGTATCTGTCTCACATTAAAACTGAGTTTAGCTGCTGTAGGGAATAAAATACCTGCAAAGCCTGCAGAAGCCTGCCAGTGTTTCATAGACATGCCTGGGCATGGAAGACATCCCTGTCAACTATTTGCTATGTCATGAGCCCATACTTATTTTAACACCTGGAAGCTACCCTTGGGGGCATGCCTGTTTAGAAATCATCATTCTGGGGTTAAGCAGCCTGCATTACAAAGGATTTACTTGCTTTGCTTAATATAGATTTTCAAAATTTACTATTTAGAAGGTCAGAAACAATCTCTTAGAAACATGAAATAGTCTTGTTTTCTTTTAATCTTTAAATACAAGTTGAATTGAATTTTCAGAACCTCTTAATTTCTGTATTTCAACATTTAAAAATAAAGTCCCAAAAAATACAGTGGTTGAGCAATCTTATCTCATCTCACGTGGGATTTTCTCTGGCATGGCAGAGAGACGTGCCTTGGTATCACCATAAGAAAATATTGCTCATTCTGCTGTAAAATCTACTCTAAGAATATGTTTCAACCTTACCCTATTGTCTCAAAGGGATGGAGCTGCATGTATWAAATATTCATATTTGGACATTCAGTATTTGATTTCCCATGTTTCATATAATTTGTTAGTATTTTTATTTATCATAAAGAAAATGATTTCAAGCTTTGTATTCTAGTTTAGTTGTGATACAGTAGGAAGTATGGGAATGTGAGAGCAGTTCATGAATTGTGAATGACCTGAGAGCTGATCAACTTCAATAATTATTTCTAGCACAGGTAGAATTTTTTCATGCTACTAGGGCTGTTATTCCAAATTTGCTTTTAATGTGTGCATAGGATTATTTTGGATTGATCTTTTTCTATTAGAATTGTCTAGAATCCTCTTTGCCTAATAACTAGTCTCAAAATATACTCATATTATCTTCTTTTATGACTAGATTTGAAAGACTGGAATTGCTGATAATATGTTATTTGATGAAGTTGATTAAGGGGCAGAGTTCAGGTACTAACCTTAGGTAGGTTTAAATTTCCAAAGTCTCCCTGCAATACATACAAATACTAACAGAAATTTTTGATACATATGCAGTACCTTTGAATTCTTTGTGCAATATCCCTCTTTTGCTTAGTTATGTTTTTTCAGGAGTATCATTATAAGCTAAATTCCTTCATCAAAAGACACATTTTAAATATTTTAAAATAGATGAAATCTAGAAGCAAAAGTAATTTATTGGAACCTTCTAATTATTAAATGGAAGTTGACATTACTTGGAATAGCTTAGATTCTTATTTAGATTGCTTAAATGATTGAATTTATGTCATACAGTTTATGGTACAAAAGTAGGAAAGATTAAAAATTAGACAAAAAAGTCTGTAAACATGTGAGGATGGAAACAAAACAATAGTTTAAAGAACAATATTCTAAAGGCCAACACAAAAGTCATAGTTTTATTTTTGGTAGCATCCTCCAACATAAGGCATAGCTTGGTATCTTATTTGTATTTTTGRTAGGCATTTAGGACAAGAATGATAGAGTTTAGGATTAAAGCAGAAAGACGGGACTGTGATTGCATGAAACAAATTTTTGTAACGGTCACAATGAATCTATTGTGATTTATGGCACAGCACARTTGTCTGGTAAGTTTGGGATAGATTGTAGTATAGGGCTTGAGAGAACATTGTTTAGAGAAAGAAAAAATTGTGTCTCTGATGGTAAGATAAAAAGCAGGAAGACCATACATATCATTTTGTATTTAAAGCTCATATATGTAACATAAAACTATAATACCGAAGTATTTTATGGGTAATGTACAGAATAATATTATGAAGTCTAATTCGGAGTCTTATTTATGGTAACTCTTTCAATCTATAACATAACTTGATATTTTCTCTTCATTTTTTCTTTTTTTAATTAGGTATGTTATTTACTTACATTTCAAATGTTATTCCCTTTCCTGGTTTCCCCTCCAAAACACCCTATCCCATCCTTCCCTCCCTCCACACAGGCTTTGTAGTCATACATATGCTCAAACTATGGCCRGTGTGGTCAGAGTCTACTTCTGCTGCCCGCAGATCAAGATGTTGGGCTCTCAGCTCCTTCAGTACACCATCTGCTTGTACACTGCATGCTTCCTGACATGATGGCAATGGATTAAACATCCAAAACTGTAAACAAGTTCCAATTAAGTCTTTTTCTTTATAAGAGTTGCCCTGGTTTTGATGTCTCTTCACAGCAATGGAAACACTAAGACAGTATGTATCWGTTATGTCTCTATAAGTCAGTTAAAAATCATAAATCAGAATGGACCAATTTAATTCATATTGAATTAGTTTTACATGTCAGCATTATATTATWTTCTTTTTTCTTATTTTTCAACAACAATAAACATCTCAGCATGGTCATTTGCWTTATTAGCTCCATGTTTAGGAATTGGGCCGTTGTTTAACRTATTTAGTGGGATGTTAGCAACTGATGCATCATTTTTATTTAAGAATATTCCTAAATTGAAAATAGATTAAGAAAGATGATAACTCTGTACCGTTTGACAGGCTTACATTTAATTTGTCACATTTCTTTAATTAGAAAATAGGATCAAGTAATTGTCCGGCAAGYCGACTTCAAAGTTCTCTAGTTCCCAAGGAGTGAAACRTTTATATCATACAATGTTGCAGTTGTAGTTTTACACATATGTATATTTTCATAAATGTAGCATAGTTGCAAAATATATAGAGGGATACTGCATGTGTATTGGATTATATGAATGCATATTTTGATCATATTATTAACTAGATCATAACTTTTAACAGTGTGATTTTCTGCATTTATAAGCTAGGCAAACTAGATTCTTGTTGTTTTGCTTCACACTTTCAGAGATGTCAGTCCATRGCWGCCTGGGCTTTGCTTTTGAGCATGTACTGAGGCAACCAGAAGACTGGGAACTCATGCTAAGGGAAATACTTTCTTCATAGCAACAAGGAAACAAAGAGAGCAAATCAAAGTAATCAAGAGGAAAATATCCCCTTCCAGTAGATACCACCATGACATTAGTCATATATATGTATATATAATATTGATATTATATATTCAKTTATATGTKKGTGAATACACAAACATATGTATAATATACCATATTACATACTATATRTATTTGTATAACCAGCAAATATATATTACTATGTACATATTTTTATTTTTCATGTGTATGAGATTTTGCCTACATTTATATTTATGTACCATGTGTATGCAGAATATGCTGTTGTATTCTTTGAAACTGGATTTACAGACCGTTCTTAGCTAACAAGTGGGTTCTCAAAGTCCAACTAAGTTCTGATTTAGAATCAATAAGTACTCTTAACCACAAAGCCTTCTCTCTAGGCCTGCCTTCACTTCTGATCTGTTTCCTATAGGTTGCATGGGAAAACTTAAGCACCTGAATGTTAGAGAGATCTAAATCCTAACAGTAACGCTCTTATCATTTTTGTTTGAGAATAATAACTGTTCTCAAATAATTTTGTTTGAGAACAGTTTATAGCCAAATCAAATGACATTTTAACAGTGCATTTTCACTGAGATCCCACCAGAGGGCTCTGTGACTGCCTGAGACCCAGATGGTCCTGGATACTACCTGAAAGACTTGCTGTTTTTAGCCCCTGGGAGATCTGGGTGATCTGGTTATTTGATATCATTGTTCTTCTTTTGGGGCTGCAATCTCCTTAGGCTCCTTCAGTCCTTCCCCTCACTCTTCCATTGTGTTCCTGGGACTTTGTCCAATGGGTGGCTGTATCTGCATCTGTGTTTATCAGGTTCTGGCAGAGCCTCTCTGAGGACAA
>BDUI01009152.1:27217-41026 GCA_002335545.1 Apodemus speciosus | reverse complement strand
TTATTTGCAAAATGAAAATTTTACAGTTGTTTAATAAACAAACTCTCATGAAAACAGAACCCATTACCTTCAGGTTTCAGGATGGCAATGTGACCCAAATCTGTGAAAAATTTACAAATGCCTCACATTTGCATAAGAGATTCTTCTTTAATTCATGAATTCTATGAGGCCTTCAAGAGCAAAGCCTATTTATATTCATTATTTGAATTTTACAAGTGAGGAATCTGTGCTTTTAAGAGGTTACATGGCTTATGAGCAATGAAGCCATAGTAGTGCAGTCCTYACATCATGTAGCACCAGGAATTCTAGGGCATATTTATAGTTTAGCAAGGACACAAAGTGTTGAGGTATAAATGTGTCTCTGAGAAAACAACTTACTAAGGACACTGATAGTCAATAGTAGAACATTATCAGTGTACCATGAATTGGAATCCCCAGGTCATTTCAAGGTAGGAAKGTGTCTTGGCTTTTTCATTGATAGASCTAGGGTATTATACTCTATAACTGTCACAGAAACAGAAATCTGGGTATTATGCCTACAAACCAGAAATCAATCAACTATATTAAAAATTAGAAGGTACTAGCCTATGATATAATAATTTAAAAAATGTAACTTATGATTTCTTTCAAATTACACTACTTTTGCCCAACTATATGAACTATTTTAACTCAAAACAGTAACATCCAAGTTAAAAGCAGCAAAATCATCTAAAGGGTGCAACACTGACAGACCAACAGGACTATGGCAAACAGAAGTATCATGTAATCGAAAGGACTTTGATTTCGTATTCTAAACTATACCATCATTTCTTATTTTTCAGAAATTATACTTCTACTTCTAAGAGGTTTCAATAAGTGGACATTTTAATAACTTACCTAGGGGGAAGAATAATTTACTTACCTTAGAAACTGATTTAAGAAGATTAAAAAAACATTTCTATCCTTGAGAGTAGAGTATGTAAGGAAAAGAGAAATGGGACAAGCTCTGTACCAGTGAGAGGAATGATTTATTTAAAATAAAAATAATGATGAGAGAAGAAATAAGCTATAGTTCATATAGTATATTGATTAATTTTTCATTTCTTTCTTTTCCTAACTATACACTACACAATATACTAAATAAATAAATTTCCAGATGAATAGTAATATCTGCTGGACATTTAGCATCTTAATTCTGTGAATATGGCAMTCTTYTCTAACTGAAAATGATTTGGCTGTGTATTAATATGATAAATAAAGTACCTGAACTGAAAAAGTCTCATATCAATATGAAAGAAATGAAGTTATTTATTCACAAATATTTTTAAGCATTAACTCTCTTATAGACATGACACTGGGTTCTTCACTGACATGACATAGAACATAGCAGTGTATAAAACATATATCTAATATACATTCTTATCACTAAAGACAAAGGACTCTCCCTTCCTGCAATAACTGATTAACTAGTACTCGTTTTACATTAAGCAAGCAAATACATAAAATGTGTGAGCTTTCTGCCTTCATAGAGAAATTGGTGGACAAAGAAAGTGAGATGAAAAGGATTATCTCATGATCTCCGAACTTGGCTGACTTAGGTACAACCTCAATTCACAGCACAGAGAAATGAAATCCATGGCAGCCTATTGGTTC
This sequence comes from Apodemus speciosus, assembly GCA_002335545.1. Taxonomy (NCBI): domain Eukaryota; kingdom Metazoa; phylum Chordata; class Mammalia; order Rodentia; family Muridae; genus Apodemus; species Apodemus speciosus. The sequence continues at coordinate 39,394 of BDUI01009152.1, read as the reverse complement.
CATAGCATTGAGACAGCAATRTAAGAGAACCACTGAAGGGCTGGAAGTCACAGAAGACATCATCAGAGAGGAGGACACTGTACTTTCGAAATCAGAGTACCTTGGCAAATGAGCAGGCAGTGCTGTAGATTRCTAGATACAGCAAGGTTGTGTAGATGGAAACAACATTCTACATTGTCCCAGAGGGTGACTGTTTCAGAATGAAGCATCTCATGACGATATTTCAGGGAACTAAAATCAGACAGAATAAAAGGATGATGTTAAAATCAGAGACTGAACCAAAATACTAGAATGCCTACTTCAGGATTAAAGATCATCTCTTAGGGTTAAATTGCTCTCAATATTCTCTCAGTAAACACTACACATGCCAAAATAGGATGAGGGAGAAGTTCTTGTGGGTAATGGCTCCTAGAACAAAACACAGAGATCTTTGAAAGAGAAAACACAGAGCCATCCAAATTCTATAACATAAAGTATCCACAGTATTCAGCACAGTTATTTTTATATATGTATATTGAAACACAGGAAAAATGATTTGTGATAAAGAAAAGTTGTTAAATGGTTTTCCAAACTAGGACCTTTACTGCTGTGATAAAATACTGTGACCTAAAGCAATATAGAAGGAAAGGGCTTACTTCATCTTACAGCTTTCAGTCAGTCATGAAGTCAGTGCATGAATTCAAGCAATAACCTTGATGCAGGAACTGAAGCAAAGCAATGGATAAAAGCTGCTTCCTGACTTAATCCCCATGGCTTACAAAGCCTCCTTTCTTACACAACTCAAGACTACTTGCCCAGGTGTACCCCCTCCCACAGTGGGACATTTCTTACCACGTAAGTAATAATTAATCAAGAAAATGACTTACAAACCTGCGTATAGAGAATGTGATAGAGGCATTTTCTCAACTTAATTTCTTCTTTCAATATAACTGTAGCTTGTGTCAAGCTGACAAAAATCAATCAGGATATATGGAATGCACTCACACACATACATAAGTAAAAATAAAAAATAATAAACAAAAACATAAAAATAAAGAAGAGGAGCTAAAAAGACAACTGTGATTAAGAGGGCATATTGATCTTCCATAAGATTTGAATTTGGTTCCTAGTTCTCACATCCAGAAGCTCATAATGGCTTATAAATGCAGCCCCAGGGAATCTGTCATTTGTAGACATTCTGGGTATGTGCCATACACTCCCATATAAAAACAGACACACATAGATAAACATTTTATGTAAAGGTAATTTTTAAAGTAATCACATTAAAGATAACTTGAAGTGCTAAATATGTTAGAATTGGCAGATAGTCATTAAGCAGGCTTGATGATTTAATGTAAATACATTTTTTTTAGTTCCAAAGATAATTTCAATAGAGAAATTTACAATACCAGCATCCACATTCATGTTTTAAGACAGGCTTTTATCCACTAAATTCTGGTTAAGACATTACAGTCCTCATACAACAATTGCTTTCATTAATGACTTAAATGGAATCTTCCATTTCCCATTTTGCTTTTCTTTTTTGTTTGCTTTACTTTGTTTTTAAATTCTTCTAATAGATGTTATAAAACAAATGGACATAACAGATGTATACAGAACATTTCGCTCAAACAGAAAATAATATATCTTCTTCTAAGAATCTGATAGAACTTTCTCCAAAGTGGACTACTCAGTCAATAAACAAATCTCAACAGATACAAGAAAATTGAAATAACCTCCTGTGTCCTATCATACCACTAGGGATAACAAGAACAGAAACCACAGAAAGCCTATAAATTCATGGAATAAACTCTCTATTGAATGTATACTGGGTAAAGACAAACATAAATAAAGAAATTAAAGACTTTTTAGAATTCAATGAAAATGATTGCACAGTATACCCAAACTTAGGAGACACAATGAAAGAAGTGAACTCTTTAAGAAAAGAGTTCATAGAATTAAGTGCCTATATTTCAAAAGAGATCTTGTACTAGCAGCCAAAAAGCACGCCTGAAAGATCTAAGACAAAATGAACAAGCACACCCAAGTGGATTAAACAGCAGGAAATAATCGAACCAAGAGCAAAAATTAATAAAATAGAATCAAAGACAAAAATAAAATGAATAAATGAAAACAATAGTTGGCTCTTTGAGAAAATAATCAAGATAGACAAACCTTTAACCAAACTAAACAAAAAGTGGAGAGAAATATTCAAATTAACAAAATCAGAAATGGAAATGTAACAGACACTGATAAAATCCAAAGAATCGTYAAGTCATAATTTTAAAAACAATATTCTGCAAAATTGGAAATCTGAAAGAAATGGATAATTTTCTTGATAAATACCCCTTACAAAAAAATCAAGATCAGATAACCAACTTAAATAAACCTGTAACCCCAAGGAAATAGAAGAAAACACTAAAAGTCTCACAGCCCAGGTTAGTTGACTGTGTAGGTCTTCTTGTGGTGTCCTTGATCCTTCCAGTATCTCCCCCAGTCTTCAACAAGACTCCCCAAGCACTGCACGATGTTTGGCAGTGGGTTTCTGCATCTGTGTTCATATGCTGTTGGATGAATCCTCCCAGGAGACAGGTCTGCAAGCACAGGAAAGTATCAGGTATTGGCTATGTTACATGGTATGTGTTTCAAGTTGGCCCAGTAATTGGTTGGACATTCCATCAACCTCTGTTTCTTCTTTACTCTGTACATCTTGTAGGCAGGACAAATTGAATGCTTTGTGTGTGGGTTGATGTCCTCCATTACTCCACTGGAAGTCCCACCTAGCTACAGGAGGTGGCTACTTCAGTCTCCACATCCCTTCTGGTAGGAGTTTCAACTAAAGTTGCCACCTTCATGGACTCTTCAGAACCTCCCCTGATTATGGTCTTCAGCCACTCCCAGAGATGCCCCCCCATCAATTACCTTCCTCACTCCCATCACTCTCCTGCACCCCCTTTCCCCACACCTGATCAACAGGGGCTTATAGAGACTCAACCACCAACCAAACTGCATATAGGGGCCCTCTATACATTTGTAGCAGATGTGCAGCTTGGTCTTCATGTGGGTTCCCTAATAATTGGAGTGGAGGCTGTTTTTTACTTATTTGCCTGTCCTTGGATCCCTTTCCCCCAAATGGACTATTGGATCATAGTGGAAAGGATACATTTAATTCTGCTGCAAATTTACTGCCCAGGGTATGTTGGTATACAAGGGAGAGAGGAAGGTGTTTTGCTTTTCTGAGGAAATCGGAGAGGGTAATAGGGAGAAGGAAAAATTTGTAAGAGCAAGAATGGKAGAAGAARAGGAATGGGGTACCAAGATCTAGATATAAAGTGAATGTGTGTGTGTGTGTGTGTGTGTGTGTGTGTGTGTGTGTGTGTGTACTGAGTGCTTTCACTGTCTCTCTGATTTCTGAAGAAGTCAAAGTGTAAAGGTCCAAGAATCCCTGAAGTGAATACCAAAGACTCAAATAGTCTGCAAAAGCAAAGAATGTTTATTCTGCAGAAATACAGAATGTAAGTTCCAACCATTCACCAGGATGAGGAGAGGTGAATTCCATGGAGGAATAAGTGACCCTAAACCTGAGCGGTTGGTTCGATTTCCAGGGGTATAAGTGTCTCTGGAATTGGCTAGGGCTCCAGCGACTTTCCAGGAGGAGCCTAGATACTGCTGCTGACTCATCCTGACTGTTTTTGACTCGGCCAGTTGATCACAGCAGCTTCTGATTTGCTATATGCAGGGGCTGTGGTTTTTCCACTAACTGACTTGCTCAGACTTCTTAAGTTCTGGGAAAGAGAAACTTAGACCTAGTCTACTGAACTGGCATCTTGCAGCCTGTCACAGAGTCAGTCTCTCTTAATCCTCTCAAATGTATTGTTATTTGCTGATGATATGATAGTATACATAACTGAGACCAAAATTCTGCCAGGGAACTTTTACAGCTAATAAACACCTTCAGCAATGTAACTGAATATAAAAGGAGCACTCACAAAAATCAGTAGCCCTTCTACATATAAAGGACAAATGGACTGAGAAAGAAATCAGTGAAACAACACCTTTCACAAAAGCCAAAAAGTTTAAAATATATTCTGGCTATAACAAATGAGGTTGTTAGGAACATAGTGGATGATGTTCCCATATGATATAGTAGAGCATGTTTTGGGTAAATGCTCTAGAATGGATATAGCTGGGTCTTCAGATAGAACTATTTCCAATTTTCTTAGGTACTGCCAGATTTATTTCCAGAGTGGTTGTACTAGTTTTCAATCCAATCAGCAATGGAGGAGTGTTCCTCTTTCTCCATATCTTGGCCAGCATGTGCTATCTCCTGAGTTTTTGATCTTAGCCATTCTGTCTGGTGTGAGGTAGAATCCCAAGGTTGTTTTGATATGCATTTCTCTGATGTCTAAGGACTTGAACATTTCTTTAAGTGCTTTTTGTCATTTGAGATTCCTCAGTTGAAAATTTTCTGTTTACCCCTGTATTCCTTTTTTTTTTTACTCCATTTTTTAAAATTGGGTTATTTGTTTTTCTGGAGTCTAACTTCTTGAGTTCTTTCTATTTTGTAGATATTAGCCCTGTATCAGATACAAGGTGAGTGAACATCTTTTCATAATCTATAGGTTGCTGTCTTGTCTTATTGATGGTGTTTGACTTACAGGAGCTTTTCAATTTCATGAGTTCCCATTTGTCAACTATTGATCTTAAAGCATGATCTATTCAGTATATTTTCCCCTGTGCCAATGTGGTTTTATGTAGAAGTCCTTTTGATCCAATTGGACTTGAGCTTTGGACAACATGATAAATATGGATCAATTTCCAATATTCTTCATGGAAACTGCCAATTAGACTAGCACCATTTGTTGCAGATGCTTTTTTTTTATCCACTGAATGTTTTTGACTTCTATGCAAAAGATTGAGTGTCCATAGTTTATTTCTGGGTCTTCAATTCTATTTCATTGATTGACCTGACTGTATCTAAACTAATACCATGCAGTTTTTATCACTAATGCTCTATAGTATAGTTTGAGGTCAAGGATAGTGATTCCATCAGAAGTTCTTATTTTTTATTGGATATTTTCTTTATTTACATTTTGAATGTTATCCCTTTCCCTATCCCCCCCCCCTTTCAGCAAAACCCCTATCTCATCTTCCCTTCCCCTATTTCTATAAGGATGTTCATTCACCTACCCCACTTCCAACACACCCCTGCCCCTCAATTCGCCTACACTGGGGCATCTATTGAGACTTCATAGAAAGAAAGACCTTTTCCTCCTATTGATGGCTGCCAAGGCAACTCTTCATAATCCATAAGCAGCTAGAGCCATGTGTACTCCTTGTTTGATGGCTTAGGCCCTGGGAACTCTGGAGGGTCTGGTTGGTTGGTATTATTGTTATTCCTATGAGGTTGCAAACCTCTTCAGCTTCTGCAGTTYTTTCTCTAACTCCTCCATTGGAGACCCCGCACTCAGTTCAATGGTTAAATGTGAGCATCTACCTCTGTATTTGTAAGGCTCTGGCCAGGCCTCTCAGGAAATAGCATATCAGGATCCTTTCAGCAAGCATTTCTTGGCATCCACAATCATGTAGGGACTTGGTGACTGTACATGGGATGAATGGACAGTCTCTGGAGGGCCTTTCCTTCAGTCTCTGCTCTACACTTTATTTCCATATTTGCTCCTGTGAGTATTTTGTTCCCCTTCTCAGAAGAACTAAAGCACCACACTGTGGTCTTTTGTTTTAGGCTGAAATGTTCTGTCTATATCTGTTAAATCCATTTGTTTTATCAGTTCTGTTAGCATCACTGTGTCTCTGTTAAGTTTCTGTTTCAATAATCTGTCTATTGGTGAGAGTGGGGTGTTGAAGTCTCCCACTATCATTGTATGATGCTTAATGTGTGTTTTGAGCTTTAGTAAAGTTTTGTTTTGTTTTGTTTTGTTGTTATTTTTTGAATATGAGTGCCCTTGCATTTAGGACATAGATGGTCAGAATTGAGATTACATTGGTCAGAATTGAGATTAGATTTTGGTGGATTTTTCCTTTGATGAGTATGAAGTGTTCCTCCCTATATCTCTTGAAARCTTTTGATTTAAAGTCTATTTCATTTCAKATTAGAATGGCTACTGCAGTTTGTTTCTTGGTACCAAGAGCTTGTAAAACTTTTTTCCAGCCTTTTAATCTGAGTTAGCATATTTCTTTGCCACTGAGGTGGGTTTCCTGTTTACCTATCCAGTGTGTTAACATATCTTTTTATGGAGGAAATGAGTCAATTGATGTTGAGAGATATTAAAAACCAATGATTATTGGTTCCTGTTATTTTTGTTGTTGGAGATGCTATTATGTTTGGGTGATTCTTTTATTTCAAGTTTCTTGTGTTTTCTTGGGTGTAATTACCTTCCTTGTGTTGGAGTTTTCCTTCTAGTATCCTCTGTAGCGCTGGATTAGTAGAAAAATATTGTATAAATTTGGTGTTGTCATGAAATATCTCATTTTATACATATTTGATGGTTGAGGTTTTTTGCTGGGTATAATAGTCTAGGCTGGTATTTGTGTTCTTTTRGGTTCTGCATGACATCTGTCCAGGCTTTTAGAGTATCTGTTGAAAAGGCTGTTGTAATTCTGATAGGTCTGTCTTTATATGTTACTTGTTCTGCACATTTGGTGTATGAAGGATTTCCTTTTCTGGTCCAATCTATATGGTATCCTGTAGGTTTCTCATATGTTTATGGCCATCTCTTTCTTTAGGTTAGGGAAATTTTCTTCTATGATTTTGTTAAAGATGTTTCTGGCCCTTTGAACTGGGACTCTTCAGTCTTTTTTTTATAATTTTTTTTCTTTTTTTTAATTGAATATATTCTTCATTTACATTTCATATGCTAAAACCATTCCCAGTTTCTCCCCTCCCCAAAAACCCTCATCCCCTCCTCCCACCCCCTGTTGCCAAGTATATGCCCCTCCACCTGACACATTCCCACCATCGCCCCTCCTTGATTTCCCTTTGTGGGGGCAGCTATTGAGCCTTCACAAGACCAAGGGCCTCTCCTCCCACTGATGCCTGAAAAGGCATTCCTCTGCCACACTTTTGGCTGGAACCATGTGTACAGTTTGGCTGATGGTTTGGTCCCTGGGAGTCCTGGGACATCAGGGTAGCCGACATCTTTGTTCTCCCCATGGGGCTGTAAACTACTTCAGCTTCTCCAGTCTGCCCTCCAACTCCTCCATTGGGGACCCCATGTGTTGGAGTTTGGTGACTGATTATAGGATGAATCCCCAGGTAGGGCAGTCTCTGGGTGGCCTTTCCTTCAGTCTCTGCTCCATACTTTGTCTCCATAATTTCTCCTATGAATATTTTGTTCCCTTTCTCAAAGGATCTAAAGCATCCCCACTTCAATCCTCCATCTTTTTTATCTTCCTGTGGTCTGTGACTTGTATCTTGTTTAATTTGAGCTTTTGGGCTAACATCCACTTCTCAGTGAGTGCATACCATGTGTGTTCTTTTGTGATTGGGTTACCTCACTCAGGATGATACTTTCTATTCCATCCATTTACTTAAGAGTTTCATGAACTCATTGTTTTTAATAGCTGAATAGTTATCTATTGTGTATATATGCCACAATTTCTTTATCCATTCCTCTGTTGAAGGACATCTGGGTTCTTTCCAGCTTCTGCATATTATAAATAAGGCTACTATGAACATAGTGGAGCATGTGTTATTATTACATGTTGGAGCATACTCTGGGTATATGCTCAGAAATGGTAAAGCTGGGTCCTCAAGTAGTACTATGTCTAATTTTCTGAGAAACTGCCAAATGATTTCTAGAGTGGTTTTTACCAGCTTGCAATCTCACCAACAATAGAGAAGTATCCCCATTTCCCCACATCCTCTCCAACATCTACTGCTCCCTGAGTTTTTCGGTCTTGGCCATTTTGACTGGTGTAAGGTGGAATCTCAGGGTGGTTTTGATTTGCATTTCCCTGATAACTAAGGATGCTGAAACATTTCTTTAGGTGCTTTAGAGCCATTCAAGTTTCCTCAGTTGAGAATTCCCTATTTAGCTCTGTGCCCCATTTTTAATAGGGTTATTTGACTCTCTGGAGTTTAACTTTTTGGGTTCTTTGTATATATTGGATATTAGCCCTCTATTGGATGTAGGATTGGTAAAGAACTTTTCCCAATCTGTTGGTTGCCATTTTGTCCTATTGACAATGTCCTTTGCCTTACAGAAGCTTTGCAGCTTTATGAGGTCCATACCTTGTTTTAACCAAGCAAGTGAAAGATCTGTGTGACAAGAACTTCAAGCTTCTGAAGAAAGAAATGGAAGAAGATCTCAGAAGATGGAAAGATTTCTCATGTTCATGGATTGGCAGGATTAATATATTAAAAATGGCYATTTGCCTAAAGCAATCTACAGATTCAATGCAATGCCCATCAAAAGTCCAAACCAATTCTTCATAAAACTAGAAAGAGAAGTTCTCAAATTCATCTGGAATAACAAAAAACCCAGGATAGCAAAAACTATTCTCCATAACAAAAGATCTCCTGGGGGAATCACCATCCCTGTTCTCAAGCTCTACTACAGAGCAATAGTGATAAAAACTGTTTGGTATTGGTACAGAGATAGGCAGGAAGATCAATGGAATAGATTTGAGAACTCAGAGAAGAACCCACATACCTATGGTCACTTGATGTTTGACAAAGGAGCTAAAAATATCCAGTGGAAAAAAGACAACACTTTTAATAAAGGGTGCTGGATCAACTGGACATCAGCATACAGAAAAATGCAAATCAACCCATTCTTATTTCCTTGTACAAAGCTCAAGTCCAAGTGGATCAAGGACCTACACAGAAACCAGATATACTGAAGCTTATAGAGGAGAAAGTAGGGAAGAACGTTGAACACATGGGCACAGGGGAAGATTTCCTGAACAGAACACCAATGGCTTATGGTCCAATAACAAGAATCAACAAATGGGACCTCATAAAGCTGCAAAGCTTCTGTAAAGCAAAGGACACTACCAATAGGTCAAAATGGCAATCTTCAGTCTTTTCTATTCTTATTATATTTAGATTTAGTCTTTTCATCATGTCCTGAATTTCCTGAATGATTTAGCCAAGGACATTTTTGCACTTTGTATTTTATTTGACCTTGTGTCAATGTCTTCTATGGTATCTTCTACACCTGAGATTCTCTTCTCTCTCTTGTATTCTGTCAGTTATGCTTGCATTTATAGCTCCTGACCTCTTTCCTAGGTTTTCCATCTTCATGGGTTACATTCATTTGTGATTCCTTTATTGTTTCTATTTCCATTTTTAGGTCTTGAATTGTTTTGCTCAATTTCTTCACACGTTTGATTGTACTTTCCTGTATTTCTTTAAGATATTTATTTGTTTCCGCTTTAAGGGCTTCTACCAGTTTGGCTGTTTTGTTCCTGTACTTATGCAAGGGAATTATTTATATCTTCCATAAAGACCTCTATCATCTTCATGCAATGGGATTTTAGGTCACAATCTTGCTTTTCAGGTGTCTTAGGGTATCCAGGGGTTGTTGTGGTGGGAGAACTGTGTTCTAATGTGCCAAGTTACATTGCCTTCTGTTGATTATGTTCTTACCTCTCACTATCTGGCCAGCTCTCATGGTAACTGGGCTTGGTGTCTCTGACTAGTCCCTCTTTGGAGGCCGGTAGAGATCTCTGACCTGGGTTAGAGCAGGTTTCCTGGGAGGCAGATAGTGCTGTCTCTTGGGAGGGTGGATGGGTCCTATCTTTTGGGTTAGAGCAGGCTGATGGTTTCCCTGGTTGTGGCAGACCTTCTGGGAGATAGACAGGCTTTGGTGGTGGGAGCAGGACAGGAGCACCTGATCTGCCCAGGGCAGAGTTACAAACCAGAAGCTGGGGCTCTGAGATAAGAGATAAGTTCTATGTACACTGGGATCCATGGGGGTCCCACCTGGGCCAGGTATTGCAGCAGGGGTCTCACCTGTGTCCCTGGTTATAGCAGACCTCATGGGAGACAGGCAGGCTGTAGGATATGGGGGCAGGATGGACCCCTGATTTTTGATAAAGAAGCTATACAATGAAACTGCAAAATTTCCATAAGGTAAAGAATACTATCGATAGGACAATATTGCAGCCTACAGAATGTGAATGATTTTTCACCATCTCCAAATCTGATAGATGCCTAATATCCAAAATGCATAAAGAACTAAAGAAACTAACTAGACATCAACAAATCAAAWATTCCAATTAAAAACTGGAGTCCAGACCTAAAGAGAGAGAGTTCTCTTAGAGGAAGCTGAAATGACTGAGGAACACTTTAAGAAATGTTCAACATTTTTTAGCCATCAGGGAAATGAAAATGAAATCTATTTTGAAATTCCACCTTATACTTTTCAGAATGGCTAAGATCAACAACACAAATGGTGGTRACGATGTGGAGCAATGGAAACATGCCTTTATTGTGCTGGGAGTACAAACTTATACAGCCACTTTGTAAATCAATATATCTATTTCTCAGAAAATTGGAAATCTATCTACCTACTCATCCAGCTATACTACTTTTGGGTATAAACCCAAAAGATGCTCTATCCTACCACAATGCCACTTTCTTAGCTATGTTTATAGCAGTTTTATTTACAATAACCAGCAACTGGAAACAACTTAGGTGCTCTTCAAGCAAAGAATGGATAAAGAAAATGTGGTGCATTTCCACAATGATGTATTACTCAGTTGTTAGAAAAATGGCAACATGAAATTTATTGGTAAATGGATTGACTTCTAGTAATAGAAGATATGAAGTCTGAAACAGGTGTCCTCCTCAGTGTTTGGACTGGGACATCAACACAAAAACAAAATCTATGACCCACAACTTGTTCTGCCTGCAAGATGTGCCATGGTTGCTCAGGGCTTGTGGGAATGGCAAACCCAAGACTAGTCTAACTTGAGGCCAAAGACAAAAGAGAGAGCCCAGGCCAGAGACTGCCTAGATTGGCAGGATTTAGAAGTTGGATGACCCAGAGACCTAGAGTAGACTTTCTTTTTTAAGTCAGTAAAATGTTTCCTAATGATATTCTGTTATACTCATAGGATAAAATCTTGACCAATCATCATCAAAGAAGCTTCCCTAGCAGCTGATGGGAGCAGGTACAGAGACTCACAGCTGAATATTCAGTGGAAATACTCCAGAGAGCAGAGGGAGGCAGAATTGTAGGAGCCTCTGGGGATAGTTATATTGCAAGAACATGGCCCACAGAATCAACTAAACAGGACACACAGTGGCTTTCCAAGGCTGAAGAGGCAACCACAGAGCCTGCATGGGTTTGTCCTGGCCCTCTAAATGCATGACATGGTTTCTTAGCTTGGGGTTTTTATTGGATTCCTAACAATGGGAGTGCAGTGTGGGACTTTTACCTGGAACCTCATCCTACTGAGCTGAGGGTTTATGTCTAGTCTTACTGCATCTTACTGTGCTCATTTGATTGATATCCCTGAGAGGTCTGCGCTTTATTGAAGGGAAGCTGAAAAGTGGATCTTGGGGTGAGGGAAGTGGGGTTACTGGTATGAAGAGGGGAGGGGAAGGATGCGATCAAAATGCATTGTATCCAAGAAGAAAAAATAAACAAAATATTAACTACTTGAATGTTACTACTACATCTTAWTATTGATGTATGCCCTTAATCACTGCTATTCAGTTTTAGGTGGAAGGACAAAGAAGCTGTCAGATGCTGTAAACAATGGATGGCATCCATGTAGACAGATACTCCTACACAAGAAGAAGTGAAGGCAGGGAAGTAACATGTGTTATTCTTCTAGTCCCTTTCTATCTGAGCCACCCTTAGACCTTGTGGAGAGATACTTATCCCTAGGGTATATACTTTAGAACACACATTCAGAGGTGCATCATATATCTAGTTCTTAATTMTCTCAAGTTGACAACCAAGAYGACTACACAAGACTCTATAAAGAATTGCCCAGGATCTTTGCTACGGCCGGCTCACACCAAGCTAGCTCGGGCAACCGGGAAACCCCAAGCATAAGACCTCTGGGGACTCAGCGATCTGCGCTCAAGAGTTAAGCTGAGCAGCGGGCCCCGTGGGCCAGCCAGGCTTGGCTCTGAGCCCTGCGGGAGATCTTGCACTGCCCACCACCTTAGCCTGCCTCGCTGTTGCTTGGACCAGACAGAAGGACCAGGTACTAGTGTTG
>BDUI01009151.1:18503-36211 GCA_002335545.1 Apodemus speciosus | reverse complement strand
TGGAAGGCATATATTGTCAATGACAGAGCCACAGCATAGAYGGAACCTCAGTCCTTGAACAGTCACATGAAGGAATACTATACGCCAGTTTCTCTATTAGTGAGACAGAACTTCTCTATGACTGTATCACTATGTATTGTGGTGTTTGTTACATCAGTATTTACTTTAGTATTATAGATATTTCACTCTTCCTCTAAATCCTTGATAAATAAATCAGTGATCAGCCAAGAAAAGGTATAGTTCTTCCATAGCTTCACACAACCACTGGCATATTCAACAAAGGCTTTTTACCCAGATACACTCTTTCTGAGAAGTACAGCAGGCTACCATTATGCCTGCCCAATAAACCACGTAARGTGTGAACCACTTTTATGTACAGTCACAATGTGAGAGCAGCAATATCCCTTGTGACCTAAATCAGGAAACCATGAGCAGCCAAGCCAACGAAGTCAACAACTCTTTCCTGCCACTGTAGCCACTAGGTGACAGATGTCAGATCCCTTCCTCAAGCAAAGTATTTCTTTTCTAGAAGATAGTCCAGGTTCTGTTCCTGACAACAGAGTTGTTTTGGTATCTGTTGATTTTTTTTGTTTTGTTTTGRTTTTTTGGAAGAAAGGGTGTGTGATTATTTAGACAGTTAATAGTGTGGTGAGCCACTCTGAAACAGATTTGTAAGTATACTAAAGATCTTAGAGAGCACTTGACTCTATTATTCTATATCACATTATATACGAAAGATGAGATACTGAGGCAATGAACAAGTCACATGTCATAAGTCACTGGGGCTGCAAACAGAATTTACCCGGGAACTCAAGGGTTCCTGAAGTGATCTTCACACTGATAATGAACAGGGTCTGAATTTGTGCATGGAAACATCTCCCTGAGTATCAATTGTTACAGAAATGCAAACCTAGGAGTAACTTCACCATCTTCTCCTCAGTCCTGGAATTCTGTAAAGAAAAAAAAATCTGGTTTGGGTCCTACTTCCTTTTGACACAACAGAACCCTCCCAAACTGTGAGGCACAGCAGACGTAGATCTCCTGTCGGAAGGTGAGCCAGTTCCTGGCAGGCTTCCTGAAATGCAGTCCATGCTCCTAAACCACTATTGCTATCAATTCTGCCTTCAYTTTTTGTTTGTCTTTCTTAAACATCCTGGGTTTCTCTTCCCATTCATTACTAGTACGGATTTCTTCATCTCCTATTCTCTTGAAGCCTTGTCTTTCTGAAATGTCACACGTGACGGTATTTATTTTGGCTTGCCAACAGTTCCCCTTCACGGTGTCCTGTCCAACATTTTGTTCAGGTTTGTCAGTTTGCTAGCTCAGGATGTTTGGAGATAGAATGTTTACCTATTGGACATATTGCCTGTTTACATGCAGTCATGTCATGTTCTCATCGGGTGGCTTAAGAGTTCATTATTCTCTGGGTCACGTCTTTAACCTTCTGAAATGTGCTCTTTGCCCAGTCCCAGTCCCATGGGTTGTTGATTGACATCAAAACATTCTAAGGCGTTGTGTCCTGCTACCCTTTCTTTTTTTTCTTAATTTCTTCTCATTCTACCTGATCAAGAAATACCAGTTTTTCTGCTGCCTCGTGGGCGAGCTCATCATTCAAAGCAGGTTTCTCTTTAGCTCCAGTTACCTTGAGTATGCTATTGCTCTGTTACTGTGTTTCAAAATTCTGTGATGATGAGGTCCCAGTGCTTTCCCCGCCACCACAACTGTGTTTTCTAGTTGGTGTGCCTTTGTGCACCCCTCGGTACCAGACGTGGGGCTGGATGTTCTTGAGAGCCTAAAGGTGGTTCAAGACAATGCTTCTTCCTAGAACGTCCTTCATGTTTCTGTTACTGTTTTTTTTTTTTCCTCATTTCCCAACTTGGAGATAATTTCAAATTGTAGTTTTTCAAAGCCAGTGGAAGTCCCATTTCAAAGTGAAATGGCTTGCTTTAGTTAGTTAGTTAGTTAGTTAGTTAGTTAGTTATGTAGTGTGTGTGTGTGTGTGTGTGTGTGTGTGTGTGCGTGTACACATGCTTGTGCTAGGCTGAATTAGTGAGCTCCTGAGCTCACCGAGAGACCTGTCTCTAAAAGTAAGGTGGTAAGTGAGGAGGAACAATATGAACCACCCAGTGCCCTCCAGAGCTCCCAGGGACTAAACCACCAACCAAAGAGCACACATGGAGGGACCCATGGCTCCAGCTGTGTATGTAGCAGAGGATGACCGTGTTGGACATCAAAGGGAGAAGAGGCCCTTGGTCCTGTGAAGGCTCAGTGCCCCTGTGTAGGGGAGTGCCAGGACAGGGAAGCGGGAGTGGGTGGGTTGGTGAGCAGGGGGAGGGAGGATGGGATAGGATGTCTTTGGAGGGCAAATTAGGAAAGGGGATAACATTTGAAATATCAATAAAGAAAATATTTAATAAAAAAAGAGACCCCCCCCCAAAAAAAAGAAAAAAGAACTCTAGATTGATACTCTTGGCCTTTATCTATAAGCAGATACAGAACCACACATACACATACACACACACACACACACACACACATACACACACACACATGGTGTGTATAAGACACAGAAATCATTCTTTTAGCACACAGTGGTCTATTGATTCACTTAGAAATCAGCCAAAAGACTAAACAGATCATGTCTTCTAACTGCCATTACTGGGTGGCTGCTGGGACTCCATCTGTTCACTCATTCACCCCAGCTGAGCTCTTTCCCTCTTTACTGTGGTGACTTTAATTCATAATTTTCTTTCTTCCTCTTGAATTGGCTATAACACTCCACTAAGTCTCTTTGCCTTTAGAATGCTCCCTTCAAATCAAACCTCTACTGAATCCCAACAGATCCCTTCCTAAATTAAATCTTTAAAATTACCATATCCCATCTGATCCCTCCCTCCGAGGTCTCTTCATCACCCAGAAGGTTCTTCAGAATACAGTTTAGACCCTGAAGGCTGTCCCAACAAGCACTTTGACTCTTGTCTCTTGCTTTCTTCATTGGTTTACACACAACATTTTCCTGCACAGGCCCAGGTTTTTAAAGCTTAGGAGAGTGCCAAGTCATTGCATGCTATGGCTGTCTACAAAGCCATCATTTGACTTGCTGTCAGAAACGTACTGCAACCTTCAAGCTCAGTCAAAGGTGCAAACACGCATGCAGGTCTTTCCTTGCTAGCAAAC
The DNA here is from genome assembly GCA_002335545.1 of Apodemus speciosus. NCBI lineage: Eukaryota > Metazoa > Chordata > Mammalia > Rodentia > Muridae > Apodemus > Apodemus speciosus. The sequence goes on along the minus strand of BDUI01009151.1, from coordinate 33,034 downwards.
AAGTCTCGGATACATTGCTGTTTGCTGACTCTCCCTTTACTGGAGTTTCATAACATCCAAGAACCTTTCCCCTTCTGCAAATCTTTCCCTTAGACTCAGAGTAAGGTGGTTATTGTTTGATCACTAAGCTCCTGGGGGATTTGCCCACCAAGAATGAATTCCTACTGTTTGTCAGATTTCTGTGAACTTACAGAAATGAGCCTCTCAGACATCAAGGTACAGATCGCAGATGCAGAGTTAGGAAAAACATCACGGCACAAAACGGCATTCAGTGTGCTTGGAAACAACTGTGCTTGTGAGAGGTATAAATACTAGGTACAGAAAGTTCAGCAAGCCTTTCCGAAGAGCAATCATAGTTTCCACGTGACAAAAGCAAACGCTTGCTCTTCTTTGAAGGCTGTAAGTAAGGTGGCAGTTTGGAGAGGAAACAAAGTGTAACCAAGTCAAACACTTGCATCTGAATGGAGAGCCGGTCCCTTCCCTTCCCAGTAGCCTTTGCCCAAGCACAAAACGGCACAGCTAGTTTGGCTTTCTCACTTTCCCAGGTCATATATCTTTACCATGAGTTGAGATTCTGACTTAATCACAGAAACCCATCAGCTCACTTAATCCTGGGCGGCTTTAGCGAGCTCGGCGTGTCCTGCAGGAAAGCCAGGACTCTGTACTCAGATCAGCGCCATGCCGCTGAGCCTTTGCCTAGAACCCATGGCTCCTSTGTTCTCATGACACAGGAATGCAGACAAGCAGTAAGATGATACCTGACAAGCCACATGTATCTTTAGCAAGGGAAGTGGGGGCAGGGAGGGGGCAAAAAGGTTGCCCTTTCGGTTACCTTCTGGAAGATACCTCACACCTCAATAGCACTTAGATATTTTTTTTTTTTAAGCTGAGAACACTGAATCCAGAAGTGTTTTGCTCAGGCGACAGAACCTGGATCTAAACAGACATTCCATAGATATGCTCTGTCCCTTCCAAGGCAGCAGCTTCCCAGAAAAGAGGCACGGGCTTCTGTGACAAAGGGAAACTGATTGTCTTCAAATCTGATACTGAGTGGATTGCTCAGAGAATAGAGCCCACTTCTTAGAAGACCCAGTAACTGACAAGTCCCAGTCTGTCCCCGTTGTAACTATTAGCCCAATGACGAGGTGTCTATGAGCTAGGTATAGGATTTTTCAGAAGATGTGTTGTAATTCAGTGATTAGCACCCGCAAGAGGAGCTACAGTAAAAGGTGACAGCGAGCTATCAAAGTCAAACCACCCGCGAGTCTCCCTTACACAACCAGTCTCTGTAATCTCAGTTGAAAGCCTTTCTTTCGGCTTTATGCTGAGGAGAGACGCGCAGATGCATTACCCTGGTATTATCTGGACTGATATCACATGCTCAGACAACCCAGTGACAGCTAACAGAACTCACCTATGGCTAAATGCAAATGTCTCTATCTCCTGGCATCAAAGATCAATATTGCACTGGTTTTCTTGTTGTGGCTTAAATAGTTCATCCCCAGCAGCTCTTGGCAAACATTCGTTCAGCATGACATCTCCCGTGTGTGCCACAACCATAGGAAATACAAAACATAAAAGATATAAACACGGGGTTATTCTTCCCAAATGAACCTCACATCTCTTCTGCCCTTACCATGGTAAACTCAACCATCGCTCCACCCCTATTAGAAACATAGTAGCAATGTTTTGATGGCTTTGTGGATCTTCTTTTGAAGCTAAGAGTTTAGCTACAGTACGCCTCTATTTGGTGTGTTCCGAAGACCGCCCCTGGCAACCACGACAATGGCCCGCTTGGCCTCACTTTTTCCTCACTCTTCATGTCTGCGTCTTCCCAATTATTCGGATTTCTCTGAAACAATCTCTCCTCCGAGAGATCTCCCTGATGACTGTTTCTTAGATAAATACTGCAATATTTTCCTTCCATACTTCCTAGCAGAGTTATCAATGTATTAACTACTTTTTTAAAAAACATATAGTTATTTCTTTCCATCATGATAAGGTCAAGCCTTTGAACATTGGGGCTTTTTTTCTTCTTCTTTGTTTATCCCTACAGCCAAAGCCTTGCTCAGCACGGGGCTTAATGAATTCACTTGATAAGTGAATCGAAGCAGAGTTCATTTTGACATGTCCACGTGTGTCAAGTGCTTATTAAGAATAGAAAGCATCGTACAAGACAAAGTCAGTCAACAATCAACATTCCAGCACGGAGTAGAAACGGKTTCCCAAGGCCCGGTCCCTAAGGAGTCATCGGCTTCTGGGGGAGGCAGAATAGGTTTGCTTTAAGGCTGTGGCTCCTGGTAGGTCAGCCACACTTCCCGGGGTGCTCCAATACCCAGGGATAGACGGGCAACACGAATTAGAGTTCATGAACCCATTAAGACAAACCAAAAAAAAAGGGACATGAAGTCTGGTATCAGGGAGGTAGGGGTGAATTATAGAACTTAGGGAGGGGACTAGGGTGACCTGGGTTTGTATGGCCTCAGGGACTGACTTGATTGGAGTTTCAAAGGAATGAAGACATAACAGACAGAGCTGGGGTCGGGAAGACTCTAGTCTCTGATAGAGAAGCAGTGGCATCCCTGGGAGCTCAGCAGGTTAGTTAAAAAATGTTGAAACAGGAGGCAGGGCTATTAGTTACAGCTGAGCAGGAGGCGGGGCTGTTGCGGAGGCGGGGCTGTTGCGGAGGCGGGGCTGTTGCGGAGGCGGGGCTGTTGCGGAGGCGGGGCTGTTGCGGATAGATAAGCAAGGAGGCGGGGTTACTATATACAACTGAACGAGGAAGCTGGTTTAGCAAATCTTGGTAGGAGCACGCTCTGTAGGGTAGGCTGTAAACATAGAGAGGGAGAGAGCTATAATGGACATTCTCTGCATACACTGTCAGTGCCTGCACTCGGGCCAGAGGACGACTTTGTCGTCACTCTGAGCCTCACGCAGGGAAGGCTCTTCCATTTGCATGGGTGTGAGACATTGGGGTCTTCAAGACGGCAGTGCCCATGTCAAGCAATAGACATTCACTTAGGCCTTCCTTTGCTCCCTACAGTGGAGGGTGGATATGATCAAATGCATGAAATTCTCAAAGCAGTAAGAAGAAATTAGAGAGCACCGATATCATTTATGCCACGACCCTTTGTTTTTCATTCTATGTTTTTGTTTTTTAATTTTCATGTCACTTTTTTCTCCTCTGATTTTTCTTATTTTTCCTGTGACTCTAATACAAACAAAAAAAAAACCACTGTTGCTGATCCTTAACTGACAGTCCTGCCACTGAAAACAGAGAAGGCTGAGAGGGCGTCTTCATTGCATTTATCCAAATATTACCATAAGCCGGGTGTGGTGGTGCACGCCTTTAATCCCAGCACTTGGGAGGCAGAGGCAGGCGAATTTCTGAGTTCGAGGCCAGCCTGGTCTACAGAGTGAGTTCCAGAACAGCTACACAGAGAAACCCTGTCTCAAAAACAAACAAACAAACAAACAAACAAACAAACACAAATATTACCGTAATTATTACTTCCCCAAGCAATGTTTCTTTTAAGTCTTCATAGTAGATATATGTTCCTAAATGCTTGCGAAGAAGCATCCAAGAGGAAGGGTCTGAAGAGCAGAGCTGGTTTTCGGAGTAACAAATATGAAATCTAAATGTCCTTCAAAGAGAATGCGTGAAGAAGCGCTGGAGGATTGATGTACCTAAGTGGTAGTTTGCTGATCCAGTACTGATGAGATCCTGGGCTTGATTCTGCCACACCAAAGAATAAGATGAGGAAGAAGGGGAAAAAAAAAGAAAAAAATTTCCGCAGCATCCATTACAACAAAGGTGCTAAAAGGAATAGCCCAGTTTCAAGATGTGTTTCTGCAAAAACAAAAAACCAGTAATAAGAACAAAGAGGCTGGTGGCTCAGTTATTCACACGAGGCTATTCTCTTTATTAAAAATGAAACCAGAAGCTATGCATGCTTGCATATTTGTTCATGTGTATGCAGCAAAAGATCTGGGAGGTTCCTCATTGAATTGCTAATACTGATTACTTCTGACAGGATGAAATGATAGAAGCGGAGAGCATACGAAATAGAACTTTGATATGTTAAATACTGCGATATTGACTCAATCTGAACTTCCATTATCATGACCCAGGGAATCAATCTGATCCTAATAGTAAAGGATAGCTATCTCCCTTGCTTAAAAATTAGCCATGTGACATGCTGAATTTTTATTAGCAAAGTCAAAAAAAGTTCCAAAATATATCTCTGTGCAACAGTTTTGCCTATAAAAATATGAATATTGAATAACTTCAGAAGCGGAATAGAGAATATATCAAATGTTCTGGAAAGTGCTGGCATCTGAGNCGGGGCTGTTGCGGAGGCGGGGCTGTTGCGGATAGATAAGCAAGGAGGCGGGGTTACTATATACAACTGAACGAGGAAGCTGGTTTAGCAAATCTTGGTAGGAGCACGCTCTGTAGGGTAGGCTGTAAACATAGAGAGGGAGAGAGCTATAATGGACATTCTCTGCATACACTGTCAGTGCCTGCACTCGGGCCAGAGGACGACTTTGTCGTCACTCTGAGCCTCACGCAGGGAAGGCTCTTCCATTTGCATGGGTGTGAGACATTGGGGTCTTCAAGACGGCAGTGCCCATGTCAAGCAATAGACATTCACTTAGGCCTTCCTTTGCTCCCTACAGTGGAGGGTGGATATGATCAAATGCATGAAATTCTCAAAGCAGTAAGAAGAAATTAGAGAGCACCGATATCATTTATGCCACGACCCTTTGTTTTTCATTCTATGTTTTTGTTTTTTAATTTTCATGTCACTTTTTTCTCCTCTGATTTTTCTTATTTTTCCTGTGACTCTAATACAAACAAAAAAAAAACCACTGTTGCTGATCCTTAACTGACAGTCCTGCCACTGAAAACAGAGAAGGCTGAGAGGGCGTCTTCATTGCATTTATCCAAATATTACCATAAGCCGGGTGTGGTGGTGCACGCCTTTAATCCCAGCACTTGGGAGGCAGAGGCAGGCGAATTTCTGAGTTCGAGGCCAGCCTGGTCTACAGAGTGAGTTCCAGAACAGCTACACAGAGAAACCCTGTCTCAAAAACAAACAAACAAACAAACAAACAAACAAACACAAATATTACCGTAATTATTACTTCCCCAAGCAATGTTTCTTTTAAGTCTTCATAGTAGATATATGTTCCTAAATGCTTGCGAAGAAGCATCCAAGAGGAAGGGTCTGAAGAGCAGAGCTGGTTTTCGGAGTAACAAATATGAAATCTAAATGTCCTTCAAAGAGAATGCGTGAAGAAGCGCTGGAGGATTGATGTACCTAAGTGGTAGTTTGCTGATCCAGTACTGATGAGATCCTGGGCTTGATTCTGCCACACCAAAGAATAAGATGAGGAAGAAGGGGAAAAAAAAAGAAAAAAATTTCCGCAGCATCCATTACAACAAAGGTGCTAAAAGGAATAGCCCAGTTTCAAGATGTGTTTCTGCAAAAACAAAAAACCAGTAATAAGAACAAAGAGGCTGGTGGCTCAGTTATTCACACGAGGCTATTCTCTTTATTAAAAATGAAACCAGAAGCTATGCATGCTTGCATATTTGTTCATGTGTATGCAGCAAAAGATCTGGGAGGTTCCTCATTGAATTGCTAATACTGATTACTTCTGACAGGATGAAATGATAGAAGCGGAGAGCATACGAAATAGAACTTTGATATGTTAAATACTGCGATATTGACTCAATCTGAACTTCCATTATCATGACCCAGGGAATCAATCTGATCCTAATAGTAAAGGATAGCTATCTCCCTTGCTTAAAAATTAGCCATGTGACATGCTGAATTTTTATTAGCAAAGTCAAAAAAAGTTCCAAAATATATCTCTGTGCAACAGTTTTGCCTATAAAAATATGAATATTGAATAACTTCAGAAGCGGAATAGAGAATATATCAAATGTTCTGGAAAGTGCTGGCATCTGAGTGTCAAAGAACGAGGAGTATTAGATTTAAATAGCAACAATACTGTCACCAAGCAAGGATCATCRCCGTAGCATATTTACAAAAACATTAATCTGCATGCTGGGTTCGATTATATTTATTGGACATAGTACATGTGTGCAAATGTGAGGGAAAATAATGCCAAAGTTTTTCAATATTATATTCATAAAGTCCCATTATATAGTGAAAAAAATTGTCAACTGAGTCTAAGTTAAGTTTGTTATAAAATGTTAATATTAACCACAACATTCCTCCCTGGTGGACAAGGTTTCAAAGTCATTGATGCCACCTTAYACCTTGGCATGCCTCAGCCCAAACCGGATAAAACATCCAGAATCTGAAGATAATTAAAAATAGCAATCTTGGAGAGACGGCTCAGTGGTTAAAAGGGCTTGCAGCTCTTGAAGATGACCAAGGTTCAGTTCTCAGGAGGCRTATGGAGATTAATGACTGTTTCAGGAGATCCGACTCCCTCTTCTAGCCTCCTTGAGCACCAGACATGCATGCATTACATATGCACATATACATACACACAACATACACCCAAAATAAAAATAAACAAATCGTTTTTTGGTTTGTTTTTGTTTGTTTTTTTTTTTTAAATAGCAACCCAATGTCATGATGAATTTGTGAATAGAGCAATGAGAAGCTGATCTGGCCATGCAAAAATATGTTGTCTGCTGGGAGCTTAACCTGTAAGATCTGAGACAAATTTCCGTTGCTCTGGTGCTGCTATGTCATCAAGTGCTAAATACAGGCTCCCTCCATCTGATTGTCCTTCGTTCCCATGAGCGAATCCTCAGGTACACCAAGGGACGTGATGTGAACTTTACTCCCCAGTTTAAAACTATTGGTTAAATAAAGGTGGCTACAGCCAAATACTGGGGAAAATAGAGGTAGGCAGAGGTTGAGTTACCAGCCTGGAGGTCACAGGAAGGAGAAAGGAAGAGGAGCGTGAAGGATGAAGTCTGAGGAAACGGGACGTTTCTATCAGAGGTGATGGAGCAGGGGCACGTGCCCTCGTGAAAGGCCCTCCCACTGCCAGGACAGACTGCTGGAGTGGAAATAACCAGGCAAGATTCAAACATCATCAAGTGTTTAGGGGGACACGGCTGGGACTTAAAGGTCTAGCACAGAGAAAGATAGATTAGGGATAATTCGCCCAGTAGTTGTGCAAGGGCTGACTAAATAATAATCCATAGGACTCTKCCTCAGACTGGCCATATTAATAATTAATAGAGATTATTAAAATCCATTTACACATTTCAGCTTTATAGCTTTTATCATAAAATTCACTCACACGCACACACACAGTGTACATTTAAATTTTTGTTGTTGTTGTAAATGGTATTTTCCTATTTTCCATGAAGGGGAACGATCTAAGTTCCCCAGTAGATGGCTCAAACTGAAGATAGTATCAAACGTTGCATTATATACTATGAATTGTCCCTGTATATTCATAGCTATAATACAGCTTAATTTACAAAACAAATCACYTGATTAAAGTCAGTGACTTTCATTACTTGAATACTGAGATTTCAGCTTCCACTTGAGATTCTTTAACTGCATCCCAAAAGGTGTCTCCTGTCCAGAGTTGTTAATCAGATTTCTCCAACACCTTCCTGTGTCACTGTCAGGAATAATAATACTGTGTACAGTTCAAGCTTTTAAGGGCAGGAAGATTTCTTATGTTTATACAACTAGCTCCTTCATCAGATCCAACAACTCAGGAAAGATCAGTCCAGGACAAAGGGTCACAGAAAACTGCTCCGGCATCTTACCCTTCCAACCTCACATGTTGACGGAACACACTGAAGTTAATGTCAGCCCGCCCAAGTTGAGAGATAGCACTCAAATGTTGCCAGCTGCCATCGAGCCCCCTCTGTCTAAAAGTTTGCACCTTTTGAGACAAAGAACCCTTAACCGGAGAGATAAGACGAGGGGGAAAACACAGAGCAGTAACTTTTCCACAGGCCCGGTTTTCCCAGAGGCAAAAGACAAGGCTCTGGTACTTTCTCAACTTTTGTGATAAGCGCTCCTGGATGGAAAGAGAGAGAAGGNTATGCCCGAAGCAGCTCATTGGCTGGGTCACTCCCAAACTTCCACATTGCTAATGCCTCCCCTCTGATACTCCTGAAGTATTACTTACTCCTGAATTACCATCTATATTCATCTCTGCTACCCCAGACCCAATTGGGGAGGGGCCCTTGGGGTCACTCTTCCCCAGCTCTCACATGATTATTACTCTGTCTTCTGCAGCTTTCCTGTCGGATSCTCCTGCTTCCCGACGTGGCGAWAATGAAACCTTCTTCCCCTGGTCCCTTGTCCAGGGAAACCTAAAGTCCTGCCTCTATCTACCTGCCCAGTCATTGGCTGCCAGCAACTTTATTTACGAATTCGACCCAACTCGGGGCAGAGACCTACAGCGTCTTACATGCAGATGTGGGAATTTCTGTGTAATTTGGGAACCCAATTGACATAAGTAATAAAACAAATCCATAACAGACATGGCGTTGGCAAAGTCAAGACTTCTACATCTTGATCTGCAGGCAACAGAAAGAGACTGTGTGCCACACGRAGCAGAGCTTAATAGGGAGCCATTCCTATTCACACACCACACCTACCAAACAGCATGACAAGACAAATACATCTAGACTTAGCTGTCTGCCCATACTGTTTATCTATTGCTATTAACAAGTCACCTCAAGATTTAGTGGCTCCAAGTGGCATCCATCGTTTCTTTGGTTTCTGGGTTTTGGGAATCTGGATGCTGCTTGGCTGAGTGCCACTTAAGAGCTCTCATGCAGTTCCAGTCGGAGATCCACTGAGCCCGTGAGCTCATTTGAAGGTCCMGCTAAGGCATGGTTACTTCCGCAATGTTGGCAAGATGGTGAATTAATGTATTCTTCCTTGGCTGTTGGAGAGAAACCCTCGCTCAGTTACCATGTGGTCTCACCGCAGGACATCTTCCAGCATGGCAGCCGACGTCCCGAACAGCAAGCCTATGAGGGAGAGGAACGGGAAAGTGGAGAGCAGAAGCCACAGGGCTTTGTGCADCCTAATCTTCCTAGTGACACACCATTACTTTTGCTGTTCTGTTCATTAGAAGTGAGTCAAAAGGTCCAGTCCACAATCAAAGGGAAGGGATTGCAGAAGGGTGTAGCAGGAGACAGGAATCAGAGGGACCACTTGCAGGGCCACCTAATACATGCTCTAGATTAAAATCACACCTTCCGGATGCTAAGGGTGAAACTGAGTTAAGTTTGTGATCTTTCCCTTTTGAAGGAAAAACATTTTTATTGTAAGCACAAAATGATGTTCATCCAGAAATCAGAGCTGGCAGCTGACTTCATACTTGAAACCATTTTGCAAAGTGGACATGTATCCCAAAGGAATAGACCCACAATTCCGCCATCCATCTCTCCCTGCTCTCAGAGCATGCTAATTTCATAGTTTGAGTTTTCTCTTTCTATCTGAACTGAAGGTCTTGGCTTCCAGACAACGCCAGTGAATGACACTGTCTGCGTGTCAGAAATTGCTACTGACATTTCAATTTTGCTTAATTTTTTTTCTTTCTTTGATAGTATTATAGAGAAAATTTACATTTGAATAAAAAGCAAATAGTGCATGTCAGACTAAGCATCAGGGAATGTCAAATTGTTTTTTTCCAATTACAACTCTATTTCAAATAGAGTAATGCAATTAGAGGATAATTACTAGAAGCACAAAGCCAAGGTTACGATCAGAAATGGTTACCCTTTCGCTTTAAGTCCTGTCTTGCTAAATAAAATATTCCTGAGGGGCAAGTTAGTGTTTGAAAATAGAATACACTCATCCAGGAACAACCAAACACTTGGCAGGGTTGACCACAACAAGTATTGTGCATAAAYACAAGTATTTAAATGAGATGAAGAGACACTAAAGGTGAGCTGCGTTTTCTGTAGCTTTATCACTCTGATTAATTATGTGATAAATTAGCTGTAGGATGCAATATTAATTAACAGAATATTAGTTGCATTTTATAGCCAATAACCTAACAAGCCCTGAAATAGTAGCCGGACTAACCTGCTGACTCGTGCTTTTCTGCAAACTGAGCTGTAGTTTGATTTCTCATTTGTCCAAGCGAAATCTCAGCAACTGAGTAAAACCAATTACCTCAAAGCCCACCAAGCCCTCGGCAGCTACCAAGCACAGCCGAGCTCGCCCAAATGCTATTACTTTCAAATTAGAGCTTGGTCTGAGATGTGGCATTAAAGAATTTCTACTGTTGAAAATAATGCAACATGGCAGTCCTGTGGCATAACATTTTGCAGGGCCAAGAAAAGGCAAAGCCCCTGTCAGGCTCCGAGGCATCTCTCCAAGCTATCCGCTCCAGGGAGGTGAGGCTGGAGTGAGTGTGAGGAGAAGGGCATTTGGCTCCTTCAGCCAGCGCATTTTGTGATTTCCAGAAGGTTGCTTTACTCCCGAGATGAAGTCCTCGGTTTCAGACGGAAAGTCCTCGGTTTCAGACGGAAAGCCCCCTTTGGGATAAAGAACAGGAAAGTCAAACAGGGAAGGCGCTGAAGACGCGCCTGTTGCAAACGGTACTGCTTGGCTGTGTAGTAAGAAACCCTCTAGTATGGACACTGGGTATGCTTCACTCACACTATATGTTTGTATGAGAAGCCTATCTGTGAGTCTCCTACGCTTGGGGNCAGTAACTTTTCCACAGGCCCGGTTTTCCCAGAGGCAAAAGACAAGGCTCTGGTACTTTCTCAACTTTTGTGATAAGCGCTCCTGGATGGAAAGAGAGAGAAGGTTGTGTAGCTGGAAAAACCTCCGCACCGCACCGTGGTAGAGGTGCATGTAGGTAGCAATTGTTTTGGGAGAGTTCCCTCAAGGACTCTGTTGCCAGGTGACTGCTAAATCCAAACAAACAAGACTGACTACAGAGGAACCGAGTCTCGACAGGACTTCTGGGACAAGGAAATCAATAAAATGCCAGCCAGTGAGGTAAGAAGAATAAGCTTAAACATGCGGAGTTTACCTGCATTCTTTTGTTTTTTAAAGAAGTGATTACACAAAGACKGGTACAGTGAGAACTCACTGGCGTAGAAAATGGGAGACCAGGAAGAAGAGAGGAAGTTTGTTTTTCAAGGCGAGGTTAAAAGCAAAGGGTTGCACCTGTAAAACAACTAATTTCCATCCCCCCCACCGTTTGATGGCCTTGTGCCTTCGGTCCACGATCAGCTGTTTGTAGGAAAACTGCCCTTTGGGAACTGAATCAGATTTGTTCTCTAAGATCCCAGGGCGATAGATTTGTGAAGAACACTTGCTTGGGTGGCTATCTTCTCACTGGAAGCTTTACATCAGCACCCAGCGAGGCTGCATCTGGGAGAGAGAAATGTGATCCCCAGGCAGCTTGATCCTCAAGACATACCTCGACCGTATGCCAACAACCTCCACAGAGGTAACTCTACCACTCTCCGATGTGATCTTCATCCTAAACTAGGATGCCACTCTTAGGGGTCCCAGTATCAAACAAACAAACAACTGCTGCACTAGCCTTCTACTTTTCCTTCGTTCCCAAGGCTCACCGCCTCCCAGTCCTCTTGGCTCACTCTAGCCTAAAGGCCTCTTTCTGCCCTGATATGTGTTCTCCGCAGTTTGAGTGACAGCCTRCCTTGCATGGTTCATTTTATGGTTATATGTCTTATCTCTCCAATCTGACTATAAACTCCTTAAGGTCAGGGACTGAGACACATTTATTCATGTTTTTATATCCCCAGGGCTTAACATAATGTTCAATAGATGTTTGTTGCTAGTTTTATATGCTTGAAAAAAAAGGACAGACACTATATCAAAGAAATAGCAGTTGCTAAAACAAATGCGACGCTGACACTGGTCCAATTTCAACAGGAGAGGTTCCTTTACTCAGGGGTTCTGAGCCAAGGTAACAGAGAAATGTCATACTCCACAACTGCCTTCCAGTATCAAGGTAAGGACTTTTATTCCAGCCAAGTGGGAGAGAGGGAAAAACCAAAGTTCCAGCACCAGCGAGTTACATACATCACTATTGAGGGCACTGGTTTCCTTGGGATCTAGCTGCAAGGGAATCTGGACACTATAGTCAAACTAGGCACTCAATCCCATCTCAGTGATGACTCTGCTACTGGGGGGAATGGAGGGAAAGTGGCTTTCATGGGTGAGAGCCATCCTCACCACAGGCATCCTGCACACCTTCCTCATCTGCATAACGTCAACTTTTTCAGTTAATGAGAGCATATGTTCCACTCTGTGCTAGGACAAGCCTTCTCTTGTGATGTTTGCACAATCTAGAAATTCATTCTAATCTCAAGAGAAATCTTGATTCACCCAAGAACCTGATTTTGGGGATTATTTAGCATCATTCTCCCTTTCTCCCCACCCCCTCCTCTTTTAGTAAAAAACAGAAACCCCTATCCTCCCTGTGTATGTCCAAGTGACATATTCCCCACAGTCTGGGACAAATAAGGACCATCTCTGTTGCTGTAGGTCAAAGATATTGGGACATATCTTCATTTCAGTTTTCTGAATTAACATGTTTCCAAAGCGGTACTCACTATAGTCCATAATAGATGTATCCAGATGTATCAGTGGCCCCAGCTCAGCCACCCATATGTAAAGGCAATTCGCTTAGTACTCCATTTCAGTTCAATTCTAGAACATTTACTGATTGCCTAAGACTAAGTGGAGGCAGATACAAGCAACAAGCAACTCTGTTCTAAAATACAGCCGTGTGATTCTAACTTGAAGCAGAAGCAAAGTACTGGGGAACTCATGGCCAAAGGAAATTCAGTCTATGTAGACAGCCAGGAAAGACGTAGGGACGTATTGAAATGAAAGTGTTTCCTGGAGGCGATGGCATTTGATCAGGCCTTGGGTRGATGAGTAGAATTTAGCAAGTGGCAGAGAAAGAATGCCATGGCACAGGGGTGCAAAGCAACATGGACTGGGAAGCAATGATGTCTATTAGGATGGAGGCCAGMGTATAGGTACTTTGGGTGAAGGATGTGGGACATGAGGGACTTTGAATGGATGTAAAGGCCTCCACCAACAGTAATGACTGGGAATGGCTGAAGAATGTAGGGGCTTGATGAATTCCTAGCGGACGGAAGACAAGCCCAATGGTTGTAGGAGGAGAAGAGGTCAGAGAAAGAAAACCAACAGAWAGCACTGAGGAGTTAGCTAGCCTAGCAGTGTGCCCTTTTTGTGTTTGGAGATAGGAGGAAAGTCCTCTCGTTATGAATGCACTATGGGGCAATGATAGAGCTCGTAGTGCTAAGTCAGAAGGGATTTGACTCCCACCTGTGCAGAGCCAGAGCCCCCTGCCAGGAGAACCCCTGTTCTATCTTATGTGACAGGAATTCAATCCCAGACCCAGAGGGCACTAAAGAAGGATCAAAAGGAGACACTACAGGCCGGGGAGGTAACTCCACGGTAGATGGTAATTTAGAGGAGTCTGAGATTTCAGGAGGGGGAAGGATGGACTTCTGCTTTGTCACAGTGAGTTCTGAGCATGTGGAAGAGAAAACTATGAGGACCATCAAACCGTCCCTGGGCGCCCTGCAGGCCGCGCATTAGAGGAACACAGAGAGCGCGCGCGCGCGCGCGCGCACGCGCATGTGTGGACGCCATGCCTGTCAGCTAAGCATGCACGGGAAAACCAAACAGTATATGAATGCACAAAGCAGAAAAGCAAGTAGCTGCCTGAGCGAGCTCTCATCAACTGATTCAGAAGAAAAATTCAACTTGATTGACTAGCCCGCATTCTACTGACAGCAATAAATCCTTCTGGCCCAGCAGAATTTGGGTTCGGCTTTAAAGCCGCACTCTGTGTTATCGCTTTGCATACCAAAATATCCATATATCTTGGGAAAGTATCAAAAATTATGTTTTTCCTTTGGTCGGCTGGAATGTAAAATACCCACCGGATCTTCCTGGATGGCGCCTGGGTGAATACAGTTCTTGTTATTTCACGTAAGCTGCTAAATATCTAGTTGAGTAAAATTATGGGCTCTTTGCACATGGAGGTTTTTTTTTCCACTTGATTCCTGAGCACCAGGGTAATAAGTGTGACTCGGGGCCCCCTGTTTAACAAGACGGGTATACTTCAGGCAGTGGAAGAGAGTCCTAACAAAAACTATTTCTTTGTGCACTAAACCAGAGGGCCKCACAGAATCAGAAAGACAGCCCTGGGGCGGGGGGCTAGCTCAGTCATCAGGGTGCTTGCCTGGATTTGATCCCTAGTACTGCATAAACCAGATGCCTGTAATCTTAGCACTGATGAAGTGGAGGCTGGAGGACCAGAAATTCACCATTATCCTCTCACGAGCCGGAGAGCTCAAGGCCAGCTAAGATACATAGGAAGAAAATGAGAAAGAAAGGAAAGGAAAAAAAAAGTAGGAAAGGCTGCTCATGTATGGCCAGACAAAATAAAAGACACAAAGCCACCTGCGGACTCGGGAAGGGAAACTTCCCAAGGCTGTCAGCCATGGCCTTCTCTCCGACCCGGGG
>BDUI01009151.1:7105-18496 GCA_002335545.1 Apodemus speciosus | reverse complement strand
CTGTGTCCAGAGAATTGGGTGGCCAAAGGAGAGGCGTGGTGAGGAGGGGTCTGTCAGCTTCAGTTTATGAAGGTCTCCTCTTGGCCAACAGCAGTGCTTAAATCCCTGTTTAGAAATGGGGCTCACAAGCAAAGTGCTCCCACACTCAAGAAGTGAGCCCAAGATGAAGTGCAATGAAGAATCCCAGGAAATAAATAAACAGCAGCTCAAGCAATCTGCCTGTGGGATGTTTACATAGAGAAACTGCCTTTGAGGGGGGTTGGTGGTTGCCTGTGGTCTTTTAACAAATCCTGCTGTGTAGCTCTGAAATGAATAGCAGGAGGCAGAAATGGATGAATCATATTTTCAAAACATAAAGAGATGTTTTGAAACCTTGAAATTAAAAATCATTTCAAAACCTGAAGATCTTAAACACTACGCAGCCACTCCCTCTCACCTTTCAAGACCGCAGTGGGAAATTTTCCACTGCAGGAGCTCCAGAGAAACCCAGCTTCACAGGAGAGCCGAGTTGCCAAGCAGGAGCTGGTAGAACAGAATGCGCTGCACCCTCATCTTTGAATTCAAGTTCGCTTAAGATTTTTATATRAAATTGAATTTGATCATCAAGTTGACCTGAGGGAGGAAAACATTCCAATGTCTGTTTATATGTGTTGACAAGCTTACTAGATACACCCGAAAGCTGAATTGTCAACTGTTATGACTATTTAGAAACAGCTGAGAAACGTGCTTCAGTGAATTCTCTAATCTCTATATATCCATTGGAACAAGCTAGAAGAGAAAGCCCTCAAGCTGGTACTTCTGTTCTTTGCAGTAACTATCTTAGCTTCTCTCCCTCTTCTAATATTTCATTTTTCCAGTCAYTCAAARGAGAAAGAGTGAAGGTCTCACCTTTCGTAGGTGCTTTAAAAGCTCATCGCTGGCCCGGAGAAAGGAGAGGGACTTGAGTTTCATGTCTG
Source organism: Apodemus speciosus (assembly GCA_002335545.1). NCBI lineage: Eukaryota > Metazoa > Chordata > Mammalia > Rodentia > Muridae > Apodemus > Apodemus speciosus. The sequence goes on along the minus strand of BDUI01009151.1, from coordinate 17,540 downwards.
TAAAGGGAGGTAACATGACATGGGTTCAGCCGATGTGGTGGTTTGAGGAGGAATCTCTCTATTCCTGCTGCCCGTGAATCAAGATGTAGAACTTACAGYATCTTCTCCARCACYACATCTGCCTGTGTGTGACCAYGCATCCTGCCATGCAGATAATGGRCCAACCCTTTGAAACTGTAAGTAACCCCCAATTAAATGGTTTCCTTGATAAGAATTGCTCTGGTCATGGTATCTCTTCACAGCAATGGAACATTAAGTCAAAAGTTGGGGCGGGGGAAGTATTACTTACTGATCATGCCTCTTGCTGGCAGAATGTGGACTTTGGATTAGGAAAGTAGGTGAACACTTTAAGTGAGGTTTAGTGGACCACACTTGTAAAAGTAGGGAAGACATCGGTGCTGAGAGCAATGTGGATTCTAACAACCTGGCTTAAGAAGTTTCAGAAGTGAAGAATACTAGTAAGCAGCCTAGAGATCTTTCTTGTGATATTTGGCCAAAGATATGGCTGTTTTCTGCCTCTGTGCAAAAGTCTGCCCGAGGCTAAATGGACGAATTTTAGATTAACCGCTGTGGCAGCTGAAATGTCAAAACAGCGTGGTATTGACTGTGTCTCGTGGTTATTAGTGCCCATTCTTATACAGATCTATGATGAAAAGGAACAAGTTGAGCAAGGAAAACTACAATATATACAGTGTAAAGAGAAAATGGGCATCAGGTAGTATAATGGAGCTAAGTCCTTTGCTCAAGGAGATAAACAGATTAAAGAAAAGGATGATGCTAAATGAAATAATCTCAAAGTGGTGATCTCAAGGCAAGACCCACCCAGTTAAGCTTCCAACTTGTGAATAGAAATTAAAGAAATCTTGCCAGGCGGTGGTGGCGCACGCCTGTAATCCCAGCACTTGGGAGGCAGAGGCAGGCGGATTTCTGAGTTAGAGGCCAGCCTGGTCTACAAAGTGAGTTCTAGGACAGCCGGGGCTACACAGAGAAACCCTGTCTCAAAAAAACCAAAAAAATAAATAAATAAATAAATAAAAAATAAAAGAAATTAAAGAAATCTTAATCATCGAAGGAAGCCATCAACAAGAAAAGCTGATGCAGATGTAACTGGATGAGGGGGTCAAGTGTCAGCCCCAGCAAGCAGCAAAACTTTGGCAGTTTCAGCCACCACGTGGTTCTGTCTTTAGAGTCAGGGATAAAAGAAGAGGTTTATGGAATCTCCCTCAACTAAGGAAAGCTTCTAAGGCCAGGTATGTGCGGAGTGTCCCAGAAGGGAGCCTAAGAAAGGCCATTGCAGGGGCTGGAGAGATGGCTCAGCAGGTAAGAGCACTGACTGCTCTTCCAAAGGCCATGAGTTCAAATCCCAGTACCCACATGGTGCCTCACAAACATCCGTAAAGAGATCTGATGCTCTCTTCTGGTGTCTGAAGAGCTACAGTGTACTTACATATAATAAATAAATAAATCTTTAAGAAAGAAAGAAAGAAAGAAAGAAAGAAAGAAAGAAAGAAAGAAAGAAAGAAAGAAAGGCCATTGCATGAAACTGTGAAGGTTGGAGACCCCGACCCCAAAATGATGGAGATGTCAAAACCATGTGCTACCTGCTAAGCAAAGTTATAGACTGGGTATTGAACCAGGCCAAGAGAAAGAAATGTGCTTCAGTCAACAAAGCTGAAAGGAAATAGAGACCTGAGGAACATTGGACATTAAACATGGAGATAGAGAGTTTTGGGTTTTCCCTGTGGTTTTTAGTCTTGCTTCGGCCCAGTATTTCTTCATGATGCTCCCTTTCCTATGTTTTGGAATGGTAATATATATTYTGTGCCATTATATGTTGAAATCGTGATCTGCTTTTCTATTTTGATTTTACAGGGGATTCTAGTTAAGAGATTGCTGTAAGTCTCTGAAGAGACTTTTTAAACTTTGGCCTTCTAAGTAGTGTTGAGACTGGTAGAGTATGGGAACTTTTGAAGGTGAATGAATGTATTTTTGCATTATGATATGGCTTCAAGCCTTTGGGTGCCAGGGAGTGGAATGTGGCAGCCAAATAGGAATGGCCCCCATAGACTCATATATTTTAATGCTTTGTTATCAGGGAGTGGTGCTACTTGACAAGGTTTAGGAAATGGAGCCTTGTTGGAGGAAATATGTCACTGGGGGTGGGCTTTGGGGTTTCAGTTGCTCAAGCCAGGCTCACTATCTCTCTATTCCTGCTTCTTGTGGATCCGGATATAGAGCTCTCARCYCCTTCTCCAGTGTGGGTCGGAGGAGCTGGGAAATAGGGTCTCTGGGGCATCAGTGAGTATGGTATAAACAAGAGGGAGGCTGTGTCAGAGAACAGCTCTTTTATTGAAATGGCAGGGCTAGTTTATATAGCTGGAGTCATGGGTTGGGAAGAAAAAGGACAGGGAGAATATGTACCTAATTTGCATATGCAGACCTGATTGAAGTCAGGCAAATGTTAATGATGCACCAATTCAAATACCAAAGCTCTAGGGAGAAGGCAGAGAGTTTCCAAGTTTATTAGTTAGATTAGCAGACTGCTTGATTTATGAGAAGCCAGTTCTTTGGAGGGGGAAGCCTAACTTGTCTGTCATGACATGACATGACATGACATGACATGACGTGGCCTTTGACATTACAGGATTGAGAAGGGAGTGGCCCTACTCTTGACTGCTCTCTGAGAGCTGTCTGGGATATGGGCAGCTCTACCATCCCTCATCTGGCTTGGGAACCCATACTCCAGCACCATGTCTGCCTGTGTGCCACCTAACATCCTGCCATGCAGGTAATAAACCAAACTGAACTGTAAGCAGCCCCAATTAAATGCTTTCCTTTAAAAGAGTTGCTACGGTCATGGTGTCTCTACTCTGCAATAGAACATTGACTAAGACAGCAAGTTATATTTACGAATATATATGTCTATACAAATACATATTTGCAAGCAATAACAATAGAAGAGGACATATAACAATAACAAGAGAAGAGACTCTGAATTTAAAGGATACTGGGGAGGGGTGTATGGGAGGGTTGGAAGGGAGAAAAAGGAATAGGAGAAAAGTGAATGAATACAATCTAAAAAAGAAACAAAGAAAGAAACAAACACCACAAATAGAAAAGAAAAAAAAGTGGTGCAATTGAAAATGTATGACACTGGATGGCACACAYGCACAAAAGGTAAGAGACGGCCTATCTCATTTGGCTGCAGTGATGCACACCCCTGTCACCAGCTCTCTGCCTCTCTTTATTAAGCCTGAACTTTTACCCTCAGCTGTATCAGCTCTCTCATTGGAAATATGGTAAGATTCTCCAATGAGAATGATTTGGAGTGACCCTTGATAAGCCCATAGTGTGAGAAGGAAAAAAGTCTATAGGGAGTGACCAGAAACTCTAAGACAGACACTGTCTTAATTACTTTTCTATTGCGATAAGACAGTATGACCAAGGCAACTCATAAAAACAACAACAACAACAAAAACCAAAACATTTAACTTAATGTTCATGGATCCAAAGGGTTAGAGTTCATGGCATGGAGCATGGCAGCAGGCAGGCAGGCATGGCACCCAAGCAGTAGCTGAGAGCTTATGTCCTGATACACAAATATGAGGCAGACACAGAGAGAGCCCTAACTAGGAATGCCATGAACTCTTTTTGTTTGTTTGTTTTGTTTTGTTTTGTTTTGTTTTGTTTTGTTTGTTTTTCGAGACAGGGTTTCTCTGTGTAGCCCTGGCTGTCCTGGAACTCACTCTGTAGACCAGGCTGGCCTCGAACTCAGAAATCAGAACTCTCGAAACTTCAAAAATGGCCCTCGGTGATGTACCTTTTCCAACAAGACCACACCTCCTAATTCCTCTCATACCATTATACCCACTGGGGACCAAGAGTTCAATCCTAGAAACCTACTGAGGTGGGGTTGAGGCATTCTTATTCAAACCAACACACACCCCTCATGTGTCCTGTCACTAAAAATCTCTTTAAAATGAGCAGAACCATTATGTCTGATGCCTTCCTGTCTCATTCAAAGTNGAAACATAGTCAAGTACTTTTGCTGTACCCCCGTCCTTTTAAAAACGAGCTTCTTTCCTAAAATAGTAACTAAAGCCATAGGAACAAAAGAACAGCTCCCATGATAGGCATCTACAGAGAGAGCTGCCAGCACACATAGTGTTACGGGCACTCTGCAGTACAACATGTTTCTACCTGAGAGACACAGATTCCGCTTCGATATTAGACCGCTCAGAAACCTTTCTACATGAAACCGTGATCGTGAACGTGAGAGACTGACAGCTCAGCCTTCCAAAGCCAAGGTTACCAAGGGCTTCTGTGTGCTTTCCCAAATAAAGAACTTAGCACGGCTCACCTTTGACCTGTGCTGGCCTTAATCGTTCAGCCTCCCCCTCCCACTCTGCCCGGGAAGGGTGTAACAATTCCGCCTCATCGAGCTGTGCCAAAAAGAGCACCGGGCCGCTCACCAGAACTCAGACCGAAACCGCCTTAATCACTTACCTTTCATCGTCTCGGATTTCCAGTGTAACGATTCAAACTGAGTGTAGACTTCTCAGGCTCCCCCCTCCCATCCCCCACCCCCACCCAAGAGTTGATTATTTCACGTGAGGGGAAAAAAAAGTTCCAGATTTCTGTCTCCGCTTATACAGTCCTCTCTCCTAAGGGTCAGCCATGCCATCAAAAGGCCTGTTAAGACCYCAGGGCTCCGCCACCTGACCACCACGCAGCTTGTGGGCCCGTACAACAGGCTGCCATGCTCACTGCTGTTCGCACCTAAAGTCTGGAAGTCCAATGTGGCCTGAGGCCTTAATAAAGCCCTTCCCTTACTCCACAGGCGATTGTGAAGCGTGCAAGTTATATTTCCAGCTGCAAACAACTTCTCATGCAAATAAATCCCGTTGACCTGAAGTAACCACGGGACAACAACACGTTTGCTCTTCTCGGGTTTACTGAGAGACATGGTGAATCCAAGCCGGGYGGCCTGCGCAGAAACTGCCTTGGACAACTGGAACCAGGACTCTAAAGAGCTTAGGAAAGCAAAGAAGTCAAGTAAAATCCCAACTTTCTTCAGTGGGACAAGAAGGAAGCCTGGTTGGATAAAAATTCTGAAAATGGAGGCCATTTTGGGTGTGCAAGCTATAAAAAAAAAANGCACAAAAGGTAAGAGACGGCCTATCTCATTTGGCTGCAGTGATGCACACCCCTGTCACCAGCTCTCTGCCTCTCTTTATTAAGCCTGAACTTTTACCCTCAGCTGTATCAGCTCTCTCATTGGAAATATGGTAAGATTCTCCAATGAGAATGATTTGGAGTGACCCTTGATAAGCCCATAGTGTGAGAAGGAAAAAAGTCTATAGGGAGTGACCAGAAACTCTAAGACAGACACTGTCTTAATTACTTTTCTATTGCGATAAGACAGTATGACCAAGGCAACTCATAAAAACAACAACAACAACAAAAACCAAAACATTTAACTTAATGTTCATGGATCCAAAGGGTTAGAGTTCATGGCATGGAGCATGGCAGCAGGCAGGCAGGCATGGCACCCAAGCAGTAGCTGAGAGCTTATGTCCTGATACACAAATATGAGGCAGACACAGAGAGAGCCCTAACTAGGAATGCCATGAACTCTTTTTGTTTGTTTGTTTTGTTTTGTTTTGTTTTGTTTTGTTTTGTTTGTTTTTCGAGACAGGGTTTCTCTGTGTAGCCCTGGCTGTCCTGGAACTCACTCTGTAGACCAGGCTGGCCTCGAACTCAGAAATCAGAACTCTCGAAACTTCAAAAATGGCCCTCGGTGATGTACCTTTTCCAACAAGACCACACCTCCTAATTCCTCTCATACCATTATACCCACTGGGGACCAAGAGTTCAATCCTAGAAACCTACTGAGGTGGGGTTGAGGCATTCTTATTCAAACCAACACACACCCCTCATGTGTCCTGTCACTAAAAATCTCTTTAAAATGAGCAGAACCATTATGTCTGATGCCTTCCTGTCTCATTCAAAGTAGAAGTAGGATCTCTACAAGGCCCTTCTCACTGGGGAAGCAGCCAAGCCTTCACCCACTGCGCCATTCTTCCCCAGCCTCTTTCAGACACAGTTCCTCAGACATTTCAGGTGCACTCCTTTTTCAAGACTTTTGCAACTGTTCCTTGGATTGCTTTCTAAGGCACCCACATGAAAATATTGCATCTTAAAGTCACTTTTACCATAAACTTCCTGAGCTAGCTTACTGAAGTTTAGCCTCTACCACCCCTCAAACTCCCTTTTGCTAACATATATAACTTACTTACTATACAAATATAATTCACTGTATCTCCCCATTCAACTATAAGCTCTACAAGGATGGTTTTCTACCCAGTGACATTCCCTTACTGCCAAGGAAAATGCAGTTAGGATTCCCTAAATACTAATTGTATAAATGGATAGTGACTACGGTTTATCAGATCTGTACATTCTTCATTTATATACAAAGGTCAGGGCACCCCCTGCTTGCTAGAAACATWKCCACTGTGGTGTTTTGAATGAAAATAGCTCTAATAAGTCCGTAGGGTATGGCATTATTAGGAGATGTGGCCTTGTTGGAGGAAGCATGCCACTAAGGGGTGGGGTTGAGGTCTCAAACTCAAGCCAGGCCTAACAGCTCAGCCTTTTTCTGTTGCCCACAGATCAAGATATAGAACTATCAGATTCTTCTCCAGCACCATATTTATCTACCTGTCACTATGTTTCCCATCATGCTAATAATGGACTAAACCTCTGAACTGTAAGCTAGATCAATTAAACTTTTTCTCTTACAGAAGAATTGCCATGGTCATGGTGTCTCTTCACAGCAATAAAACACTAAGCAGAAGCTGGTACCAGGAGTGGGGCATTGCTACGATAGGCCTGACCATGCTTTTGTTTGAAGGAATATGGACTTTGGGACTTTTGGTTAGAAAAGCAGTTGAATACTTTTGGTGGGGTTTCAGGCCATAATAGTAGAAACAGGGAAGACAGTGGTGCTGAGGGTGATTTGAATTGTGGGAGCCTGGCTCAAGAGATTTCAAAGAAGAAAATTTTTGTATGTGGTCTAGAGACCATTCCTGTGATATTTTGGCTAAGAGTGTGGCTGCTTTCTGTCCTTGTCTGAAAAATCTGCTTGACACTAAATTGAAGAATTTGGATTAATTGCTTTGACAGAGGAAATCTTGAAACAACTTAGTATTGACTCTGTCTTATGGTTATTAGTGGTGACTCTTAGGCAGATCTATAATAAAAAGCTGAGCATGGAAAAATTCAAAACGTACAATTTGAGGAAAAAGGTAGTAACAGGAAGTGGAATGGAGCTACGTCTTGTACTCAAGGATATCGATAGTTTAAAGAAAATCCTGATGTGAAATGAGACATAGGAAGTGGTATCAGGTGTGGTGGGGCACACCTTTGATCCTAGCACTGGAGTCAGAGGCAGCTGAATCTTAGAGTTTGATATGCAGATTGAGTTTCAGCACAGCCACGCTTGGACAGTAAAGGAAACCATCAAAAACAGAAAGCTGGTGAAGATGAAATTAAATGAGAAAGCCATGTKCTAACCCCACAAGTAGCTCTCCACAACAGGTATCCTATGGTTTTGGCATCTCCAGCACCTTAGGATCTCAAGGTAATCCAGGCTTCACTGTCACAGAGTCATGCAATGGCCTCTTTAGGCTTCCATGCAGGGACAGCCCTAGCACATGCCTGGCCTCCGCGGCTTTCCTGAGTCACAGAGGGAGATTCTATAACCTCTTTCTTCTATCCTTGACTCTAAAGCCGGAAAAATGTGACCAAAGCTTCCAAGTTCTGCTGCTTCCCAATATCTCCATTGCAAAGGAAGTCATCTCTTCCCACACTCCACCTTCTACTTGACACCTCATTTGATTGGCACAACTAAGCCTCTGAGTGGCATGTGATCAACTTATTATTAAATCATGAAGCACTTAGGACTTCTATTGCTATGATAAACCACCTTGACTAAAATCAACTAGGGGAGGGATGAGGGTTTTTATCTGCCACTTCCACATCACTATCCATCACTGAGAGAGGTCAGGGCAGGAACTCAAGGCAAGAACCCAAGGCAGGAACCTGGAGGAAGGAACTGAGGCAAATGCCACGGAGGAATGCTGCTTGCTGGCTTGCTCTTCACAGACTGCTTAGACTGCTAACTTATACAGCTCTGGACTGCCAGCCCAGGAAGAGCACCTCTCACAATAAGCTGGGCCCCTCCCACATGGATCATTAATCAAGAAAACATCCCATAGCATTGCTTACCGGCCAATCATATGGAGGCATTTTCTCCACTGAGGTTCTGTCTTCTCTGATGACTCTGTCTCGTGTTGAATTGAAGGGGGAAAAAAGCTAGCCAGCACAGCCAGGGAGATGAAGCAAGTTGTCCACCATGGTAAACCATGGTATGCTGGTATGTGGTAAAACTCAGAAACATGTAAAAGTTCCTCTGATATGATGAATCTCYGTTAGCTGTAATTTTGCCCTCACAACATCTGGAAGCTGATGTCATTGTCCTAGTTGTGGCTGTGATGGGATTCTAGTGGGCAAACTAGGGATGCTACTAACCATCCTAGTACAGGATCAAGCAGCCAACCAGGCAGATCATGCTGAGACTGGGAAACAGGTCTGGATTCCGCAGATGTTCACAGGCACTGAGCCGTGGTCCATTAGTCACCATGGCAATGCAGACTCCTCAACTCAGAGAGCAGAATGGCCATATTGCTTAAGAAGGCTTGGTGTTTTCATGTCTTTGACATTATCACCCTACTTCTAAGAAACACTGGTCATTCATTATTTGTAATACTAGAAACCCTAAAACCCAGCTAATGTCTAATAACAGAGGCATTGTTAGATAAACACTGRAGTACTTACTTGTTGGTACATTAAACAGCCATTAAAATTAAATTTATTAAGAGTATAACAATGATAGACCATCCYTGCATGCCTGGGATGAAGCCCACTTGATCATGGTGAATGATCATTTTGATGTGCTCTTGGATTCGGTTGGCAAGAATTTTATTTAGTATTTTTGCATCGATATTCATAAGGGAAATTAGCCTGTAATTCTCTTTCTTTGTTGGATCTTTGTGTGNTCCCAACTTTCTTCAGTGGGACAAGAAGGAAGCCTGGTTGGATAAAAATTCTGAAAATGGAGGCCATTTTGGGTGTGCAAGCTATAAAAAAAAAATGGACACAAAATTTCTGCTAGCTTTCCTTCAAAAATCTCAGATGCTCCCCAGGTCAWATCTTAATTCGAACATTTTTTTTTGGGGGGGGAGGGAGATTAGAAATTGGAGACTCTCCTGCTGGGGAGTTGATACATTGCTAGGCGAGGTTCACAGTTCGGAATCACAAAGGTTGAGTAAGCCCATAAAGACAATGGAGATGCAGCCCTCACCTGACCCTTGCCAGCTAGCTGCGCTCTGATGAGCAGTGTGCAGGAAGAGGCAGGGGAATTTCCCTMACACTAGCAATAGGCTGAGAAGCCTCCCATGGTAGGCCCATCACTACTTCTTCAGCTCTGGAGAACAATAGGTGAATGTCCCCCCTCCCCCTCGTCCCTGGAATCCAACGGAACACTTTGTCATTGGCTGATTGCTTATGTGCTCATCCCACAGACAGTCATTCATCTCAGGTCTTCAGTACACGAGCCATCACACCAGAAACACACTAAAAGATGAAGGAAATAGCCGCGGGGCAAGGGGGGAAGGACTCTGTCTCCCTCTCTGAGTAAATGTGTTCTAATTGCAAGCTGACCATGGAAGACCACCTTTGACTGTGCTCAGGCCAGAGCATGGAGAGTTGTGGGAGGCTCCGAAACATTGATTCCTGCTCTTGTCTGCAAAACAAAGCGAAACAAACAAACAAAAAAGTCTATTTCTATAGAGCGTGTGTGAGCATGTGCACGATGAGCTCTCACGTGCCTCGGCCTGTGTGAGGAGGTTAAATGGTTAGTTTGCAGAGTCAGTTCTCTCCCTTCGCCTTTATGTGGGTCCCAGGGATTGAACTCGAGCCGTCAGACTTGTGTAGCACAGATCTTCACCCACTGACTCAGTCTGTCCTATCCTTCTCCAAGCTCCTCCAAGCTCTGTCGTTTTCAAACAGACACTGTCAAATGAATCCGTGTAAGACTCGAAGCCAGTCCAGAGACAGGAAGCTCCCTGTGTTTATCCGCCCAGGTTCCGCTAGAATCCTCTYTGGATTCCATTTAAAAACAAACGATAACAAAATTACACACGTTCCACTTTAGGTTTAATTGGGCAAATATGCACTGTTCTGTTTTCCGCAAAGGACGGAGCAACATCCTAGATTCGATCAGAGTGTTTTATTACAAAATCAACAGGCAATAACTAGCGAGGTGACTCAGGATGAGGTGTAGCTCTGCTCTTAGGCTATCTAAAAAAAA
>BDUI01009150.1:47001-65413 GCA_002335545.1 Apodemus speciosus | reverse complement strand
GGATTTGGTTTTTTACTTGTTTTGTTGATCTTAGCCATCCTGCCTCTAAGATGCTTGAATTTACATTTCCCCGGTTGGTAAGGTAGATAAGCATTAGAGATCTTTCTTAACCATTTTTATTTTTTTCTAATGATAACCCTGTTTAGAATCCCAGCCCATTTTTATTTGAATCATATAATTTTATAGTTATCTAAAAATTTTTATACAATACATTCATGTGTGTGTATGTATGCGTGGAAACACACACACACACACATACTCACACACACATACTCACTCACTCACTCACTCACTCACTCAACACTCACTTACTCACACATACCTTAAAGAAAGTTAAGCCACCACTAGGGCTAACACTGCTCTGCACAAGAACCATAGACTAACAGAAACCTCAGTACTTGGCTCAAAAAAATATCCTTTCCAAAGCTTGGTCCTAGTGACTCGAAAAACAGTACAGATTATTGAGGTMGACACATAAAATTATTCTGAACTTGGTAACTTTGTATACATGCAAAGGAATTAGAATAGATGAAATAATTTGTGAGCAAAGGGATTGTAACAGGAGGAAATAATCTATGTGATTCCAATGCAGGTTACATAATGGTATATTATTATAATTTATTACCATTATATATAGCATAAAACTATAATAAAAGATCATTCAATTATTGACTGTTTTTAACAATCAAGACTATGCGGTCTTGTGAAAAAAATATGATACACCAAATAATAGAACAGAAAGGGGAATCAAGAAAGACATTCATTATACAAGTTTGCACACCCAGCAGCTGTGGAAGAATGTTCCCTTTGCTCCACAACCTCTCCAGCATGCTGTCCTTTGAGTTTTTGATCCTAGCTATTCCGATGGCTGTAAGGTAGACTTTCAGAGTTGTTTTGACTTTCATTTTCCTGATGACTAAGGACATTGAATATATTTTTTTAGTTTCTCAGCCATTCATAATCCCTCTGCTGAGGACTCTCTGTTTCACTCTGTACCCCATTTTTAATTGTTATTGGGATTGTTGGTGTCTAATTTCTTGAGCTCTTTCTATATTTTGGGTATTAGTCCATCATCAGATGTAGGGTTAGTGAAGATCTTTTTGTTTCTCTGCCCTAATGTCAGTGCCCTTTGACTTTCAGAAGCTTTGCAGTTTTGTGAGGTCCCATTTGTTAATTCCTGGCCTTAGTACCTGAGCCATTGGTGTTCAGGAAGTTTTTTCCAGTGCTGATGGCAAGTTCAAGGCGATCCCACTTTCCATTCTATTAGATTTAGTGTACCTGGTTTGACAGTGAAGTCTTTGATCCATTTGGACTTGACTTTTGTGCAGGGTGATAAATATGGATCTACTTGCATTCTTCTCCGTGCAGACTGCCAGTTAGACCAGCACCATTTGTTGAGGATGCTCTCCCTTTCCCATTGTATGGCTTTGGCTTCTTTGTCAAAAATCAAGTGTCTGTAATTGTGTAAGTTTATTTCTGGGTCTTTGATGCAATTCCATTGATCAAAGCATCTGTTTATATATCAATACCATGCAGTTTTTATTTCTATTCCTCTGTAGTACAGTTTGAAGTCGGGGATGGTCCCAGACAGGACCCCCACTGGAAGGATATGGACAGAAACACCCCCACAAAACCTTCGACCCAAACTGTGTTCTGCCTTGTCTGGCCTCAGTGGGAGAAGATGTGCCTAGTTCCTCATCAAACTGGGGGGCATGTGGAGGGAGGTTTGTGTTAGGGGGTGACACCCAGAGAGGCCTACTCTTTCTCAAAAGAGAAGGGGAAGGGGGGATTGGGGGGGGGAGGCTTGCATGAAGGTGTCCTGGGAAAAGAGAACAGGTTGATATTGAATTGTAAAATGAATGAATAAATTAATTTTAAAAAGATATTCATACACACACACAAATATTTGGAGTAAAGTTGTAAAAATAGTAATATGAAATAGTTACTATAAAAGTAACATCTCTTCTCCTGTAGTAATTGTTGTCTTTGAGGCTTACTAACACTGCTTGCTAACATAGGCCTAGTCCTGGCAGCTTCCAGACTCTGTACAAGTTAATCTAGGCCAAGAGAATTTTCAGCCCCTGATACTTTCCCTTTCTTGTTCTTTCTGAACTCTGGTTGGCTCATTCAACTCAGCTGTTCTGGCTCAAAACTCCCTTTGRGGCTGACTGATTCAACCTGGCTACTCTAGRCYTCTCCTGAATTGTTCYGCTTGGCCTCATACTGACATTGGTAATAYGGTCTCATCTTCTGACTCCTTCCCCATTTCTGGCTCTATGGTCTTCACCTGTGTCTAGCTTGTTCCCTCTTCAACCTGCTTCAGTAAAACTGCCTCTTTCCTCTCTCTGCACTCCTCCTCCAGAAGCTTCCCTTTCCTCTCTTTTCTCCTGAGAATTAGGCATATCCTCTTCTACCAAATCTTTCTCCAAACTTTCTTATCTGCCACTCAATTAGACATCACTTTCAAACGTGTGCTTCCTTCTATAAATCATCTTTCCCTACATTGTTTGCAATTAACGATGTCTACTTAGGGCGTGTCTGTATTCCAGACAAAGGGTTTAAAAGTGTGTGCTAAGGGCTCAGGCACATTACAAGAAGCAGATTTTTTTTCAGTGAATATCACAATGTCTAGGTTCACACTGTATTCAAATATCTGCAACAAGTGATAGTTATTTCAAAGCATAGGGATGAACAAATTAGACATGGGCGGGCTGAACATGAACAGTAAAAGACAGGAAGAGAACTTTAACCTCGTTTTTCATTCCTTTAACTGAAACTCAAAGATTAAATATGAGAAAATTSCCTAGAACATATGAATAAAGAACATAAAACAAGACCTTTAAGATATGTGGTTAGGTGGGATGCCTAGAATCCACACAAAAATTTACATACAAGGATGCCAGCGTCCCCTGTGCCTCCATCTGTATAAGAGAATTATGGGCAACTATGGAATGTCCAGAGCAGAAACAGTCTTTATGAAGGTTGATTATTGTCCACAACTGGTTCTTAAATAACAAGGTGTGTGTGTGTGTGTTTGAGTGTCTACTAATACAGAGAAAGAAGCCCTGAATTTGATTGAGAGAAAGGAAGAGGACAGAAATGGGGAGGGTTGGAGAGGGGTTGGAGGGAGAAAGGGAAAAGTGATGTAACCATATTTAAATTTCTAATAAACATCTTTTAGAAAGAAAAAAATGATTGAATGGTCTGTTGAAATTAAACATTTCTCAYTTCTTGAAAGGATCTGCTAAGAATTTGAAAATGTAAACAACTGATTGTAAGAAAATACTTTCAAGCCACCTACTCAACAAAATACCAGATTGCAGAAGATCCAAAGCTGCTTCACAACTCTATAAAAGCACTCATCCAAAAGGAAACTGTACAAAAAAAGTGAAGAGATTTCCACACCAAAAAGACAAGCAAATCCTTGTAAACATATCAATGGAGTCTAAAAAAATCATTAGGTATAAATAAAGTGAAAAGAAAGCCTGCAGAGAAATRGTGCTTGTTTATGAGACGAGGAGAAAGTATACACACACTGAATGTACTAAAGCGATACGAGCATCAACCTGCAGGCAGGAGACCAAGCTCATGCCACTACTCTGAAAGGAGTTTAGCATGTTCTTTAAGACCCAATAATAAAGCCACCATGATGCCTTATTAGTAATAGCAGACTCCACAATGTTCTCCCCTGTCCTCCACAGGCATACAATGATGTGTGCATTCACACAGACATATGTCTCTCTTGTTCATACGTAATAAAATAATTTAAAGATCATATGTTTGATCCCTGGGTATTTACCCGCCCACCCACAAAAAGTGAACATTTATGCTGACACAAATCAGAATTCTTTCGGAAGTATATACAAAATACTCAAAAGCTGAGAAACCCAGGTATTTTTCAACTGATAACTTATTAACATCAACCGGAATGTCCCTACGATAAAATATCACTCAGTGAGGAACTCAGAAACAGAGACTAACAGTACGTTCAATGACCTAGATTGTGAGAGAATTATATTGGGTGTAAGGAAACAATGCTGAACATTATTCTATTTGATTGCATTTCTACACTTTTCATAATTTCAAAGAAGTGGCAAACAAAAAACTTAAGGCATCCAGGCTTGGGTTGTGGTGGGAGGAACGTAGGCATCTTTAAGAGCCATGCAAGGGATCTTTAGGGTGCCAGAATTACCATTAACAATGTGGGTAATTTCATTATACCACCACACTATAATGACTTTCAAAGCATTACTAGTGAGGAATGTAGGATAAATAATAGATAGTATACCCAGTTCCCCTTCTCATAACCCAAACAAGTTTTCAGCTACTTCCAATTGAGCAGTTAGACTCTTTTTAAGAGTAACTCATCCACATCAATAACCGCTTTACTTGTTATTTGAACCTGWTARTGCTATTATAAAGAAAGAGCCATGTGAAAAAAGCCCGAATGTGTAAGGTGCTCACTGTTTGTTTACCTTTTTGGTGGGGGGGGTGTGAAATTTCCTATGCATATTTCATGGGACAGCGGTACCTGTTTGCCCRTGAGAACATCCTAAATCAGAGGATGGCAAAGATCTCTAGGAGRCTGAAGGATGAATGCCTCATAACTCCATGTCCCATTCTGTCTACCCTAGTTGCCCAGCTTTGGTTTTGAAACACAGGAATTGTCAGAGCAATATACTTGTGGATTGAAGGCAGCAGCACTCTGTTAAGAGTTTAGTTCTAGATAACAAAGTTTTAAATTCATCAGTGTTACTATTATAACATAAAGTTTATGTTTTTAGAGCTAGTCAAAAATTAAAAAGAAAAGAAATAAAAGCACTTTAAAATGAATCAACTGTAYACAAGAGTGGAGACACTGCCCACAGTGCTAAAATCTACTTTGAAGCCTGGCATCTTTTGGATCGCTTTGTTTTCTTTTCATGTTTATAACTATCCCGTTTAGAACTGCCTCTTAAATGCTCTCCTGTTTCTGTTTCCCTTTATCCTATTCTTGATGAGTATAGCAGAAGTTTTACTGATAAAGTTTAACTGGGGATCAAGTAGAAAACTGGAAAAATTATCTCCTCGAGATCTGGCTAGCAGTGGATGGCCTTATCTGACATCAGTGGGAGGAGAGGCCCTTGGTCTCTGAAGGCTTGATGCTTCAGTGTAGGGGAATGCTGGGGGGTAAGGTGGGAGGATGGGGGAGCACCCTCATAGAAGCAGGTGGGGGAAGGATAATATAGGGGATTTGCGGAGGGGGAAATAACATTAAATAAATAAACTATTCAATAAAAGAAATCACCTTTATTTTCAATTTCTTCGTAGTTTTAACAATATTGCCTTTTACAGAATCTCTTTGATCCAGTCTGCCTTGAAAATCATTAATGGWTGACATATTTCTGTGGTGTAAGACAAAGACGTTGAGAATCTAGGTTTATTTGGGGCAGAATGATCCAAGGGTTACAAGCAATGTGGTGTGATGTTGGTATACAGCGTGCTTGCACGATGCTGGGTAGATGGGCACAGATGTCACAGACAGTAGGAGAAAGGAACTGGTGACCATAAAGAGGGAAATTAAACTGGGTAAGGTGTGAGGGCATAGGACCACGTTAAGCACAGTGAGAAAACCAAAAGCCCAGCCTAAAGGTCAGAATGGCCGCACCTTGTGTACATTTTTTGCCCCAACCCTCTGCTGAGAATATCTGGATAAAAGTAGGTTTCTGAAGTGAGTCTTTTATTAGAAAACATACCTTCCCCCCTAAATTATGTTTAAGGACAGAAAAAAAAGGAATTTTTAATTTATAATTTTTTCAAAATTAAGAAATTGTGGGGCAGAGACTGAAGGAAAGGCCATCCAGAGACTGTCCTACTTGGGGTTTCATCCTATAAACAGTCACCAAACCCTGACACTATTATGGATGACAAGAAGTGCATATCGAAAGGAGCCTGTTATGGCTGTCTCCAGAAGGGGCCTCCAGAGCCTTACAGATACAGAGGCAGACAACCATTGGACCATCGGGGTTCCCAATGGAGGAGTTGGAGGGAGGACTGGAGGAGCTGAAGGGGTTTACAGCTCCATGGGAAGAACAACGATGTCGGCCACCCAGATCCCCCAGGGCTCCCAGGTACGAAGCCATCAACCAAGGGGTACACGTGGTTCCAGCCTCAATCGTGGCAGAGGAATGCCTTGTCAGCCATCAGTGGGAGGAGAGGTCCTTGGTCATATGAAGGCTCCATAGATTCCCTAGTGTGGGGAAATGGGGAGGGGTAGGTGGGAGTGGGTTGGGCAGAGGAGCATCTTCTTGGAGGCAGGGGGTTGGGAGGATGGGTTGGGGGTTTACTGGGAGAGGGGGAAACCAGGAAAGGGTATAACATTTGGAAATGAAAATGAAGAATATATTCGAAAGAAAAAAAGAAAACAGAATGTTACTCTCCAAGAGGAAAAGAACCAGACACTAATTTTTAAGTCACATAAACAATTTAGAGTCCTTGGGCAATAATGTTGGGGATTTCTTCAGCAAGTTAGAATGATTGGACATACAACACTCTTAAAAACAAACTGATTTTTTGTTTTTAGTGAGAGTAAAATCTAATGTGCCTATTCTCTCTTTTTTTTTAATGATGTATGAAGCAGTAGTGAAGTCTTGTTAGAAAACCATGTTGTCGTGTTACTATCAGAAAAAAAGCAGATGAAAATATTTTTAATAAGAATGAATTAGAGGTGAACATGATTTCTTAAAATACCTATAATATAAAATAAGCTTAACCACTTCTGGCATGTCTGTATGCATGATTTAAAGTCCTGCCCAAATCTCTTTAACAGGTATTTTCAAATAAAGTAATATTTTTGGCATTCTCATGTAAAAAACGGTTCCCATATATATCATGGCAAAAATATTTAATAAATTGATTAAGTTGATAGCTAGAATACTAGTTCCCCTAGTTTTACTTTCATGAGCACAAACAAAATTCATGCAAATACAGGTTTCTTTTAATACAACATTACCCACCATGCACTAGGAAAAAATTACCATATTAAGCAATGATGACTTAATGTTTAACTTATATATATATATATATTTAGTTAGTATGCATTTATAAATTTCAATTTTGTTCTTCCAAAATAGAAAAACAATAAGGTATAATTAATATTTATTAATATTTTAAAAATATCCCCTTTGATCCTTTTACGTAGCTTGACATTTTCAGATTTGACTCTCAAGTAAATGGCAGACTTGTTGGAGCCTTGACTGGTTTAAGAATTGGCATACATCCTGCCTACAAGATAGTCAAGGACAAATATGGAACAGAGACTGAGGGAATAGCCAATCAATGACTGCCCCAAATCGAGACCTATCCATCCCATGGGCAAGAACCAATCACTGATAATATTAATGGTACTGTTATGGTTGTAGCCAAATTCCTAGCAAAACTGTCCCCTAAGAGGATCTAACCAGCACCTGACTAAAACAGATGCAGAAACCCACAGTCAGACATTAGGTAGAGCTCAGGGCAGAAGAGTTCAGGGAAGTATTGGGGGGACCCAAAGAGAATAGAAAGTCCACAGGAAGAYGAACAGAGTCAGCTAACCTGAACCTTTGGTACCTCCTAGAGACTGAACCACCAACCAAAGAGCATACATGGGTTGATCCTAGGCCCGCACAAATACACAGCAGATCTGTATCTTGGACTTCAGGCAGATATCACAACAGCTGGAGCAAGAGCTGAACCTGAATCTGTATCCTGTCTGTGGGTCTCCTGTCTTGTATAGCCTCAGTGGGAGAGCATGTGCCTAGTCCTGCAGACTTGACATATCAGGGTGGGGTGATACTCAGGGGAGGGGTCTCCTCCTTCTCAGAGGAGAAGGGGAGGGATGAGTGAGAAGAGGAATTGTGGGAGGGGTGAGTGGGAGAATAGGGAGACAGATATTGGTATGTAATGTGAACAAATAAATCAGTGAATGAAAAAAAAAACGACATACAAGAATCTCTGCTGTGAAGCCACATGAAGTCTATTATAATGATCTGAAAAATCTGATTTGAGACTTAGCAACCAAACAATACCTTCACAATTCATGTCTCAAATACTCACTTTATATGAGATATTAAGTACATTGCAGTCCTATTTTAAGAACAGCATAACTCATGTCATGTTTAAAATAAATAAATTTATGCAGTTAATGATGTTACAGAGAAGTTGAACCATTTCAGCAGAGGAAAGGGAGGTGGGTTTGTGGTAAGAAGAACAAAAGGTGGGTAATTGGGTAACATACTTAATAAGTATGTTGAGTGTGTGTTTTATATATGGTTGAAATGCCATAATGCAACTCATTATTTTGTAATTAATGCAACTAAAAATGTTCAGAAAGATGTGTGCAGCTGGGGCAATTTCTCAGTGGCCACACACACTGGGATGCAGCTCTATTACTCTCCAGATGGCCTGTGTTTGGTCCTCAGCACAGACACTGCAGCTCACAAACATCTGTAACTCCAGTCCCAAGGGACTCAGCCCCTTTTCTTGCTTGCAGGGACACCAAGCACACATACATCCAGACATACAGCCGTACACACAAAATCAGAAAATTGTTTTTAAAAATGATGTAAAAGATCATCAAAACTTAACTAATATTCCTGTAAGCACAACATTTATGTTATCAATGGGTATTTTATAATCTGCCCTTCCCCTAAGTGAGGCTTACTGAGTATGGCAGTCTTAGATCTATAATCCAATGGAGGAGCTAGAGAAAGGTCCCAAGGAGCTGAAGGGGTTTGCAGCGACATAGGAGGAACAATGATATGAGCCACCCAGTACTCCCAGAGCTCCCAGGGACAAAACCATCAACCAGAGAGTACACATGGTGTTACCCATGGCTCCAGACACATAGGCAGCAGAAGATGGCCTTGTTGGACATCAAAGGGAGGAGAGGCCCTTGGTCCTGGAAAGGCTCGATGCAGCAGTGTAGGGGAATACCAGGACAGGGAAGCAGGAGGGGGTTGATTGGGGAACAGAGGGAGGGGAGATGGCTTATGTGACTTTGTGGGGGGGAGGGTGAACCAGGAAAGGGGAAACCATTTGAAATATAAATGAAGAATATATCTAAGAAAAAAAGATAAAAAATGATGTAAAAGGTCATCAAAGCTTAACTAATATTCCTGTAAGAAAAACATTTATGCTATCAATGGGTATTTTATAATCTGCCCTGCCCCTCAGTGAGGCTTACTGAGTATGGTAGTCTTAGACCTGTAATCTTCTGTTAGTTCAGTAGTTATGTCTTTTGCTAACTGGTTTCAGAATCAAAGGGAATAGAGGATCCTTAAGAACTCCCACAGTTCCAAATGGAGGTGTGTATTAAGTGTTCGTTATCAAAGCCATAAATGTCCAATACATTTCTTCTTCAATTGAAAGTACCACAAGGGTTTTCTGGACTTGGCACTAAGCATGCATACAACAATACCGATTGCATTATTTGAAGCAGGTGGTCAGGCCTTTGGAAACAGTTTTCCCCAATGGTGCCAGGTCAAGAGGAAATTCTTATCTGAGGCAAGAGCTCCCACTGATAACTAGAGATTTAATTTCACTTGCATAATTTCATGAACAGGAAGCCATTTGTGCAACTATAGTTTCCTTTACCAATATAACACTGGTCATCACGCACTGCTTTTCTACATTATGAAGAAATAATTTTTAAACTATAAGAAAGTTTTGAAGTGTAGATTTCTTCCTACATCCATGAATACGCATTTGGGAAACATTATACATTTTCACCTCCTCATAAAAATGTACTTTTTATGTTTTCTAGGCAACATTTTAGTATGTGGCTGAGAGACCAGTTTTGTAATATTTTGGTGAAGAATGTGACTGCTTTTTGCCATTGACCAAAGAATCTGCCTAAGGCTAAGGTGAAGAGATTTAGATTAATTGCTTTGACAAAGGAAGTCTCAAAACAACACTAAATTCTGTAGTGTGGTTACTAAAGTTTACACTTACAAAGAGTGTTTTAATGAACAAAAAAAAAAAGCAAGCTGAGAAAAGAAGAATATAAAATACATGGTTTGAGTATTAAAGATGCACCAGGAAGTGAAATGGACTGAATCCTGTGTTCAAGGATATTCAAATGAATTAATCCCATCCAGATAAGTTTAGGTCCAGGCATGGTAGAACAAGCCTTTAATCCCAGGAGGCAAAGGCAATGTTAGGTAACATTATTTTGGGTTTTGTGTCTTCAAATGAACATAGCATCCCAGCTTTGCAAGAGCACAATACTAGGATTCCTTTCACATTAAAAAATAGATGTTTTATACATATATATGCATATGGATATACATGTATACACACACACACACACACACACACACACACACGTGTGTGTGTGTGTGTGTATGTGTGTGTGTGTGTGTGTGTGTGTGTGTGTGTATAGTATGCTATCTTCACTTGCCAAAACATTCTCTGCCTATATATTCTATTGTCTGTAGCAAAAGTCTACAGAGATCTTCAAAAATACAGTTTGGATATTCAATCCTAAATCAGTCTTTGTATTTTTGTACATTATATTTTTCATACATATATCCCTAAATTGGTGTTTATTTTTTATTTTATTTATTACTATATTAATATTTTTAACCTACAATTTTTGTTTTACTTATCTCCTTCACTTATTGAGATTTCAATATTCTCATCGAGCTCGGGACCTATTGCTAACTTCTTTGATTGCTAACTTCTTCTGTTTTTGACACATTTTCTCATTATGTAACTTTGCTTGGGCTAAAACTCACTGTGTAGACAAGGGTGGCCACAACTCATACAGATCTTTCTACCTCTGACTCCTGAGTGTTGGGATTAAAGGCATCTGTAGCAACATAAGGCCTATGCTAACTTCTTAATGAATTCGATCATCTATTGTCAATAAAAGTAAAACAATCAAGCTATTTCAATTGTGTCAGGGAACTTTAACTTCCTCAATTTTGAATAAGTAATCAATGTTTTGAATGCAAAATCTATTATCCAGCAGCAGTCTTGTGTTTTAAAATGCTTAATCAATTTTTAAAATGATAAAATACAATAAGACRTTCTTTAACATGAAGCCAAATATTTTTTCTCCCACAATTTATAACAGTCCAAACATGTGAGGTGGGATTAGTGATGGAGAACAGGAACAAAGAGAAGGTAAGGATGAGTATGTGAAAACCAATTCTACAGCTGCTTTTTACGGACCCAGACAATGACAGCCAAACATTAAGAATAAGTCTGTCATATTTCAAATTTTATTCCATACAATGAACATTTGAAAATTATATACTTTACAGAATTCATATTACAAGGGTTTGCCTGTCATTCCATAATGACAGTGGGGGTCCCCCAAGGAAGAAAGGTATTAGTGTCATAACTACCAGGGTTATAAGAACAGGATAAAAACAAAAAGATAAATATCATAAAAGAATAACATCATTACTTGTGTGGTTCATTAGTTAAATTTTTCAAATATACTACATGGCAATCTCTACAACTTGACCATTTCATGCTCCACTGTGTTCATAGCAGCCTTATTTATAATAGCCAGAAACTGGAAAGAACCCAGATGTCCCTCAACAGAGGGATGGATACAGAAAATGTCGTACATTTACACAATGGGGTACTACTCAGCTATTAAAAACAATGACTTCACAAAATTCACGGGCAAATGGATGGAACTTGAAAATATCATCCTGAGTGAGGTAACCCGGTCACAAAAGCACACACATGGTATGTACTCACTGATAAGTGGATATTAGTCCAAAACCTCGGAATACCCAAAATACAACTCATAGACCACATGAAGTTCAAGAAGAAGGAAGACCAAAGTGTGGATGCTTCAGTGCTTCTTAGAAGGGGGAACAAAATATTCACAGGAAGAAATATGGAGACAAAGTGTGGAGCAGAGAATGAAGGAAAGGCCATCCAGAGACTGCCCCACCTGGGGCTCCATCCCATATACAGCCACCAAACCCAAACACTATTGTGGATGCCAGGAAGTGCTTGCTGACAGGAGCCTGACATGTCTGTCTCCTGAGAGGCTCTGCCAGAGCCTGACAAATACAGAGGCAGATGCTTGCAGCCAACCATTGGACTGAGTGCAAGGGGCCCTGATGGAGGATTGGAGAAGGGACTGAAGAAGCTAAGGAGGTTTACAGTCCCATGGAGGGAGCAACAGTGTCAATAGGCCAGACCTCCTGGAGATTCCGGGGACTGGCCCACCAACCAAAGAATACACATGGAGCGACCCATGGCTCCAGCTGCATATGTGGCAGAGGATGGCCTTTTTGGTCATCAGTGGGAAGAGCAGCCTTTGGGCCTGAGGGGATTTCATGCCCCAGTGTAGGGGAATGCCAGGGCAGGATGGGAAGAGTGGGTGGGTGGGGGAGCACCCTCATAGAGGCARGGCGACGGGGGATAGGGTAGGGTGTTTCTGGAAAGGGGATAACATTTGAAATGTAAATAAAGAAAACATCCAATAAAAGAAATAAAAGGATAAAAAAGGCAGTACATTAAAAAAATAGTTTTCAAATGCATTCTAATGTAAAATATTCCAAAAAAATTTTTTAGTGTAATCTATGTTTCTTTGTAATTTGAAAGTGGAAAATATGAAAAATAAAGCATGTATGTATTTGCATTTACTAATAGTTATAATTATTTTTATAGCATGTTTTCAATTTAGAAGGAAGGTAGTAGGAAATGAAGCAAAAGAACTCAATATAACATCTAGGTGTGCTCAGTGCCTATTGTGACTTAAAATAGCCTCTGATAAGCTGAGTTCACACTTGGTTTAACATACATAATTCTGTGGCAATGGAAAGTTGGGGTCACAGCTGACTRTATCGTTCCATTTGATTTGTTTTCTTCATAAACAATGCATCTCTAACCACCAGGTTTAATTACAGGTATTGTAACTTGGCAACGGTAGTTGCTCTATAACAAATTTCTAGGACATAAAGAATGGATCCATTTAACTATACTCCCTGAGTTCACGAAGTGGTAATGTGTGCTGGTGCATCTATGAGAATTTCTTACATACGTTGAATGAACAAGAACAATATGCTTCATTTCAAAAAGTTTAKTGCTTAGCCTATACTATACAATTTATTTTCCCAAACATCTTACATGCATGAATTTGTATTATGATATTTCATAATTTGTCTTAGAATTTGTCCACTTCTAATACCTTTATTAGTCCTTGTCATGCTGTTTGAAAAATTCCTTGGAGGGAATGATCTATTGTAAAGGAGCTTTGTTATTACACTTCCAGATACTCATGCTTGGTAAGGGAAACTTAAATCAACTTAATGCAAAAGTTAAAACAAAAAACAACTTAAAACAAAACAACAACAAAAAAAAAAAACATGAGACACAAAACAAAAAATCCAAGTGTCAAGAAAGCTAAATCATTAAAAAATAATAATATTACATTGCCATCGAAGGGACTCGTTACAAACAAAACAATGAACATTCCGGAATGTCATGCATCATTTACTGGAATAAATTTCACACGCTTAGAACACTGTAAGACAGGATCATAGGAAAGAAAGAGCCTGGCTAGTTAAGACTGAACAGAAATCCTGTTGTGGTTCAGATGAAAGATACCCCTCAAGGTTTATGTTTTTGAATACTTAGTGGTTCTGTTTAGGGAAGTTATGAAGCTTTTTGCAGATAGAGCTTTGCTTGAATAATTATGTCACAAGGGACTTGCTTTGAGGGTTTGGAACCGCAGCACACCGCGTCATCTCTCTTTCTGATTTCTCTGATGGATACGAAAATGTGCTCAGCCAGCTTCATGCTTTTCACAACCGCTAGTGCTGTTACCTGCCATGATGGGTCCCTCTGGAATTGTAAGCTGAAAGAAACCCTTTTCTACTTCTTCCAAACAGAAATAAAAACAATCATTACTTGGTGCTTGAAAGGTTTTGGTAGGCAGATCTACCTAAAGAGATTAGAATATCTATTATATAGTAACTATTAAATATGATGGAACTTTCTATTCATTTTCAAAAACTTCAGACTTTTGTACTCCATTGAATATATTCAATAATAAAAAGATGTGTAAGAAAAGTAAGAAATTTTAAGCAGGACTCCTATAGAAGTCAAAGATGCTAACATTATCGTTTGTGTATATGAAGTAATGTAGTTTTGTATGACTATGTCATTTAACATTTTAAAAAATAAAGCAAGGTAAATGGAAGTATTTTCCACTGTATATCATTATATTGAAGATAAGAATGATGGCTTAGAGCAACATATCCTTTCTATTCAAGATGGAAATAAGAACCTTAGTTCACTGGTTCACATCCAAGGCCTTTGTCTTTTTGTTATTGTTCTTTTTTGNTAGCATCTCCCCAGAGGACTAGCCTTCGTGGTGAGGTTCAAAGATGAGAAATAACCAAGAGTCTATCTAGCTATGATGCCTGTGAGCCACAATGGCTTTGAAAACTATTCTTTAAACTAGATGGAATCTACTCACATCTACATAAGACAATATATTCTATTAGATTTGACCACAGTCCTGAACATTCAACTTGTATGTGAAGCAATTTGTTCTCTTCTAACTCAAGTCATCCAGGACTTTCTAACTTCACTGCCTTCTCTTCTTAGGATATAATCTGATATGCTTATAATAAAATATTTCCATGCATGAGTAAACCACTACCCCATCCTCCTACAGGATTACCTTCCTACAAAAGGAATCATCTAGTCACTAAATTTGAGCAGGTGCTGTGGATATGACGTGGTGGTTTTCTTGTCAGAAAATCTCCATACACATACTTAATTTTGTAAGTTACCTATTAAGACATGTTTGAACTATGCTTCTGAGATGGTCTTTATCTGTCAAAAAAGAGACATTTTGACATTCCGTTGCCACTGAATGYCAAGTCACTAAATGTCTTGAAAATATGGGGTCTGCCATAGTGAGGGGTAAACACTGGTATTTTTGTCTTGCTGGGGCTTCTTTGTACTGTAATGGGAGAAGGTGGCTTCTCTTCCTCTTCTGAAGAATGAAATATTCTTCCATATGTAGAAAAATAGATACATTGATCAATGTGARACGTCCAACCATTACTGGAGTTCCTAGATCCAGCAGTTACTGGATCCATTAATCGCTCACCTGCTTCCTTTTCCTTTTCATTATTAATCTTATTTCATAGTTGAAACGGAGYTTGCCAGAGCCTGAGAACTCTCACAACTTACTGAAGAAAAACCAACACATGCTAGCCAGAGGAATTTTTCTTACCTTGCAATTGAGGAAAGATACAATCTGTGGTTAGAATGAGCTCTGTTTTCCTTGCTGCCTTTMGGTAACTCTTACTATCACTTATTCCCTATTGTGTCCTTGGGGCCACAGAAGGTTTCCTGTGTGTCCTTTTAGTGCACACTGAGMGTATAACTAATGCTTCACTGCACACATGCGGGTGTAAGAGGCTGCATTAACAAGCACACGCCGTATAGAGGTGATGAGTCCGTTCAGGCTTGCTGTTGAATTGCATTTCTCTCTTCCCAGCTTCCTTACGGTCAGTGGCATTCAGCTATGAGCTAGTTGGCCTGGGTTTGAACTGTAGTCTGTGACCCAGTAAGAGACTAAAACTCAYTGGCCCACACAGAGATCAGGTCCAGGATATGGCCTCATTAGCTCTGTGATTCAACCAGCTGAGCTAATTAACTACAGATGCACAATTATCATGCTGATTTCACTTCAGGAAGAATTACAGTATAGGTTGACAAATTGCACTGAAACCCATTAGAGCAAATGTGGGTGAGATGTACTAAGTGTCGTTGTAGAAGTAAAAGTATATGGTTTTTTTTTCCTTCAAAAAAAGAAAGCAGCAGTGAGATTTTCATTGTGGAAACTCCATTCAAACCAAAACTGAATGTGGGATAACAGATGCATCAATGGGAATCTCCTCTTCATGACAACTCTCTGGTCCCATACACACRCATGTGTCAAATATCCAGGGACATGAATAAACTTTTCCATGCACCTGCTGGTAGTATAAGGTATTATTAACATGTTTTTAATCAGTGCTTAGTGTTTTTACTATGGGTTTCTCTTGTTTTTCAGAGAAGTTTTTTTTTTTTCTCTGAAGATCTCTACTGTACTCTTCAACTATGCATTTGCTGTCCAGCAGGCTAATGGGAAATTTTTCTCTTTCAGCAAACCACGTCATTTCTTTCTTTGCTTAACATATTTATTTATTTATAAGTTTSTATTATCTGGTCCAGTGTTTGCACATATATATATGTGTACATAGAATATGTCTATATCATTTCTTGAAAAAGAACAGTAAACTTAAAGTACAGAATGAAAGAATTTTTCTTACAAAGTGATTAAATAACAACTGACAGTATCCTGAGATTCGTATCAATATATGTTAATAGTTTAAATAAATAAAAACCAAATCAAAATATTAGGTGGGTGCTCTTGAGGCTTGAATGCTGCAGAAGTCTAGTGCTCTCCTGTAAATGTTTATATGGAGCAAAGACGTGNTTGTATATTTTTTCCTGACTACCATGCCCTCACTTCCACTCCATGGCTCCATTTTTGCCTCTGATCTTCTGAACTTATAGGCAGCATGTATTGGAACAGTATACGATTGTCTTTCCYATCTTTCCTGAATTACCACACAGCTTTTTAATCTAGTTTAAAACATTAGGTTTGATGATGAACAATCAAAATTCATTAAAATAAGTAAAATTAAATAATTTTGAGTTTGGTAAAATCTTGATTGTGCTACTTGCTTTGGTCAGAACAACAACAAMAAAAAAACAGGAATAATATACATAAGTTCTGTTTTTGTGATCACTACTGGATCATCACTAAGTAACACTTTAGAACAAACTATACTTTATCAGAATAGTACATTTCAGAAATGTTTTTTGGCTATGTTCTTCAACAAAAKGCCTATCTTAAAAGCATTTTTGTTTGAATATTCTCAAATACCATTACAAACTTCCATAATTTACTTATATTCTTTTCAAATGTAGCTGAGTTTTCTTTGCTGATAACTTTTCCATATACCAAGTTGAATCTGCAAAGAACGAAAGAATCATATGCATGATTAAAAAGTACTGCATGAACTTGGATGGCTGTGAATCTTGGCTTTAAACCAAATTTTACTATTTATCTACTTGAAATAGAAATTTGGGGTAGAGATCCTTCTATGACTTCTACAAGAACAAAATCTGATCTGTACCACAAAAGACACACATATATACACAAACACATACACACACAGATGAACATTTTATTTTTGTAAAGTACAAGTATCATGCTGATACTTAAAGATTTTTTTCAGAGAATAGATCTTTCCATTTGCTTAAATAAATTTGCATTTATTTAAAATATATAGTGGTACATGATCTTTCATTTTGAAAAGTTATGGATAACTTGTGAGGCAGTGCTATTTAAGGAAAATTAGAAACTAAGAAAAGCTCAAGGAAAACATACAATTATCCTATAAGAATGCCCTACTCCTTGTTTAAATAGTAATTACGACTTAGTATTTTGATGGAAAAATTGTGACTCTGGGTAATTATTAGGGTTTTCTCTTGCCTGGGGGAATAGCAAGCTCTCTCTTCTAATCTGTATTAATTCAAGATGATTGAAACCATATGGAGTTTAGATAAAGCGTGGGTATGCATTTGAAGGTTATCATGTAACCTTACACTTAGACMAAATGAAACATGCATTGTGATAAGCACAAGAGYTTTAGAGTTSCAATTATGTAATTAATATGATTAATTTAGTCTATTTTTAACCACTGAGAATTTAGTTACATTGASTCCTACATGGCGGATGGATCAGGTAATGAGTAAGGTAAATGGATGATGAGAAACRGGGATGATGGAAACTTAACGATGTCATAAGGAYCAGAAAAGTGATGTTTAAAATGCCCTGTTTTCATAAATACAGGATTCTCTGGCTCTAAAAATACACTTGRGGATGTGTTTCCAAAACCACAACCCTCCTATTTTTGAAGTAATTACTGGATCTTGGAACCCCAGTGAAGGTTGGAAGTCTTACGTTGATCAATGTTTCTATTTTTTCTAAATATGGAACAATGTCTCTCAGATATTTCAGAAGAGGAAAAGAAGCCACCTTCTCCCATTACAGTACAAAGAATACCAGGAAGACAGAGATACCAGTGTTTACACAGTGACAGCCACCATAATTTGAAGAATACACAATAGCAAAAAAAAAAAAGGTATTTGTCAAATTTCTTCAAGCAAGTTGGATCTCAAAATTCTCGAGGTTTTGTTTCTTCTTAAAACAATCATATTTTATGTTGGAATTTATCCTGAATCCTCACTACAAGTATAATTCTGAGCAAATTGAGAAATGTTGGCTCAGTGGAGATAAATCCTTTCTTCATTCTTAGGAATGAGGTGGATATTTGTAAAATCTTAT